>PVHX01021908.1:0-28780 GCA_004024805.1 Geosciurus inauris | reverse complement strand
CCTTCTAACCCTGAATCCCCCAGTCTCTACTTCTAAACACCCTTGGGTCAGGATTTGGGCTTCAGCCCCCAAGTCGGGGAGGAACACAGGGTGAGTCTCCCAGTTTCCAACAGCACTTTCCTCTTGTCATTCTAAAAAGACCTGTGGGCATGTGGAGGGCAACACCACAGGGCAGCCTCTGTGGTAACAGGCCAATGGGTGAGGGAGTCCATCCAGCTCTAGGGACATAGGGCAGAGGGTGTCAGGGCTGGGTCTCAAAAGAATTTTGCTCCTTAAAACCCAAACCCAAACAAAATGTCGTTTTATGTCTTCCTCCTGCTTGAGATACACTTGTGCAGGGGTTCAGCTCCTGGACCATAGCTGCCATCAGGTCCACGTGCATGCAGGCACAAAAATCAAAGTACTGCAGCTGTCCGTGTGGAGAGGAGAGGGAATCCGGGTGCTGGACTGAGGAGTTCCAGGCCACTGACAATTCTGGAAGTGCCCAGATCTCAGGCTGTGCTGTAATGGAAAGACCACTCCATTCCCTGCACTGCTACCTTGGGGTGTGTGTGTGTGTGTGTGTGTGTGTGAGAGAGAGAGAGAGGGAGAGAGAGAAAGAGAGAGAGAGAGAGAGAGAGAGAGAGAGAGAGAGAGAGAGAGAGAGAGGTTTGCAGCTGAGCATGTCCAGAGAACTTCCCAGCATTCACGAGATGGTGTTCAGGACACTTACTTGGTCAGCGAGCTGCCTCCCTGGTCGTCGGCTTCCTTTGTTGTGACTGAATAAGATGCTCCACTAACGGACGTCTATTTCAGCTTGCAGTTTCACAGGTTTCAGTCCAGGTTTCTTGGCCCTGCTGCTTTGGGGCCTGCAGAGAGGCAGGACATCGTGGAAGAAGGCTGTGGCAGTGGAGGCCAGTTCATCTTGTGGCAGCGGGTGGCATAGAGGGAGACAGGAAGGGGCTCCTCCAAGCAGGCCCCTCCTCCTAAAGGTCCCTCCTTGCCAGGAGCACCAAGCCTTTAGCATCCTGCGTGGGGACAGCTGAGATCTGAGCCATGAACCCCATTCCCACATCGGCCTCCAGGGCCCCTGCCTTGCGCTGCCTGTGTCTCTAGCGGCACAGCCTTGCTGCTCTGAACCGCAGGCTGCCATGGCTCCACCTTGTGCCCACTTTGCTCTTGCCTGGAATTCTCCGCCCCCCTTACTGTGCAGTCTTGCCCTTCTCTACAGCCAGCAGCCTGCATTCCACAGCGGCACCCAGAGACACGCAGGGTCACACGTGGCCTTTCCTGAGCTTGGCACAGGGAAGATGCCTAGCACTTTCCATAACAGAATCACATCAGTGTGAACAGCTCTGTATCTTGCTTACATCTGTCCAGTAGCCTCTGAAAATGACGTCTATGAAATGTGACTGACAGTGTGGCCTGAATGGAGCCCTCTGGACCCTAACACTACTTTGAGACCTCTTGTATGCGCAAGTCCTCCCTCTGTATTTCACATCTTGATAATATTGCAGGACCCTTGAATGCAGTGAGCCCCTAAGCTACATTCCCGCAGTGCCTTCACCAGCTTGGTTGCCCTTAGGGACCCAGCTCCTCCCTCCTCCTCACGCACCTTGCCTTGCCTGCCCTGATGACCATAGTTCATGCACACACCCCTTTTCTTGGACTTCCAGGAGCAGAGTGGTCTCCCTGAGGAAGGTCTGATGGACCTCGGGAGCTGAGGCTGGACATACCAGATTTGTCATGTGAAAGTCTGGGGAGGACCCACAGTATGACTCCCAGTTGAGCAAATCTTTGAGGATATAAATGAGAATAAAACATTTTGAACAATCCAGTAAGATTTGGAAAAACAAATGGTGGCGGGTGCAGTTGGCCTTCTTGTGGAAGAATACACATCGCTGGTTCCAACATAATTAACACTAATCTTCCAGAACAGCTTTCGATGACACTCAGCTTTCAGTAAATGTGAGGAACAGAAAATAATCTAAATTCCTACTCATTTAAAAACTCTATTCTTTAATATCCTGGGTGATGTTGGATAACCAGTTTATTACAAGTTTAAACTTGGAAACTCCTGCCTTCTTCCTTTTCCACTCTTTTAGTGGATGCTCTATGTCTAAGGGACCAAGAGAAATGATGAGGAGTGCAATTGACCTGACCTCACTGTGAGCCATAAACATCTCCCAGTGGTGTCAAGTGGATGCTAAATATATAAAGCTAATTATTTCGTGAACTGGCGTCTTTCAGAGAGTAAGCTGCCATGCGTCTCCTGTGCACCCGCTGCTGCAGCAGGAATTCTCCAAGCAACCTGATCTAAAAGTAGCAGCTTCCGTGGAGACATCTTCTGTAGTGTTGGTCCCTGAGTATCTTTGGTAGAATTGAATTATGTTGCTAATTATTCCAAGTGTCCACTTTCCCTGCTTGTGTCGACCTGATTAATGTATGGCTCTTCCATCTCGTGTCTCAGAGGCTGTCTTGTCTTTTTGAGCAGGAGAGATGCCAGTGGTTCGCGTGTAGATGATGCAGAGCTGTGGTGTTGGTCCAGGAAGAGGGAGTCGTGAAACCGTCATTGTGCTCCGAGCTGCTTGAGCTGGCTTTCCTTGTGCTCAGGTTTATTTCCTGGCATTGCTGACTGATGTGGGACCCCAAACAGAGTAATTAAAGCGTGTGCGGAATCTCTGTTTGGGAACAGCTAGATTGCTTCTCGAAGTGTGATGGCTATCAAGAGGGAGAGGAACATACAAAGAAGGGAATTAATTCACACGCTAATGAATTTTTTAATTAGTATTTAAAAATCCAAACTTCAGCAGTCTATTTCCCTGCAGGGAATGGTATAGAATGATCCAGGTAATTAGGGGAAGTGAAGATATTAAAACAAACTTACGGACAGAGTGCAACAGAAGATGTTTCAAGGTCAATGGCAGCAATCAACTCGGGATATGAGGCTATTAGGGGTAAATACTGCAGGTCAAATGCTGGTTTTCTTCAAAAAGAAATAGGAACAATCACTAGATTTAAAGTAAAGGATTGGATGATAAAGATATATAACTGAAAGAATATTAAAATGCTCTTTGAATATAAATTGGCCTTTATTAATATTTTTAATTTGCTGTGTTATGATTCACATTTTTAAGGTATAATTTCCCAATAAAATTGAAGAGTTATGTTAATGTTTTAAGGATAATTATCTTAGTTTTCCCTGGCTATGATGATGTCGTATACATAACAGCACTTTAAAGAAATAATAGAGCCATGTTGCCATTCATTCATCTTCTAGAGCTAAGACAATGATCACTTGGTGTACCACTGAGGAGAATGAGATTCTGTGTAGTAAGCATCATGGTAACAATTTTGAATGTTTTCTTGTGGAGGGCTTTTTACTCTGAAAACACCTATTTTGCATGAATTCCAAATCCTATTATTGAGTTAAGAATAAAGCATTCAAGGAATATATTTTAAATGAAGAAGAGACAGGATAAACATTTTGGAGTCTCAACCCAATTACTGTTTCAAAGGTGACTGGTACCAAAATGGCCTGGGTTTTGTTGGGATAAGTGTTTGTCATATTCTGACACCAAAGCCCCCAGTGCTCAGACAGAAGCTTGGACCATTTGTCTTATAATGATGCCACCAGGTTAAAGGCTTCTGACTGTCAGTGAGGAGGCTCTTGATAATCTACAGCTTGCAATCTTTACGGACATTTAGGAGTTATTCTAGAATATTCCAGAAGCTGTCCTGTAAAAAATCAACTCAATTTTTATTTTTTTAAATTTTATTTATTTATTTTTTTAGTTGTAGATACAATGTCTTTATTTATTTTTTATTGCTTTGTATGTGGTGCTGAGGATCGAACCCAGGGCCTCACGCATGCGAGGCAAGCGCTCTACCGCTGAGCTACAATCCCAGCCCTCAACTCAATTTTTAAACGTACCATTTAAATGAAACTGTTCTGCTGCTGAAAATAAACTTTCATTAGTTTAGGAAATACATCTCAATTCTTTTTCTCCACTCATTCAAGTCTTCAGTATCTGACAGCAACCTGAGTTTCTGATCTTGGTTCCTCTGACTCCGTCACTGCACCACTGAAGGCAAATGTGTTGGAAAGTCTGCCTCCCAGACCTTTGCTACCCAGCAGCAGCAGGGTGCGCTCAGGCTCATGGCTGGGGTGTGCCACACAGGTGCTCGGCTCCCTCACCTGCCAGAAGGAGATTCGGGCTGAGCTGAGCTTTCCTTACCCCGCTCTGTGACTCTAGGTCCCACCACATACTGCAGTGCATTTTTCATATTTTAATTTTATTTAACTAAATGGTATAGGCCCTTTAATAATAGGAGTTTATCTTGCATGCGCTTTTTCTTACACAATGTGGCATAATTATTCATGCACATGGGAGTTATTGATTAACATTAATTCAGATTAATGTTTCATTGATGTCCCCCCTTGTTTTTGGTCAGGCCTGCCCAGTTCCCTCAACTACTTTGAAAGTAGCACCTGCATCTTCCGTGACTGCGAGAACCCCCACGACCAGGGAAAGGACCCCAAGAGGCACTGCTCCAGTCCTCAAAGAACTAACGGGGATGAGGGGCGCTGGAGGAGCCCTGCCCTACGTGCTCAGCGCTGCTTTGGGCTCCTCACTCTCCCTGGGAAGAAAGAACAGTGGCTTCTCAGGGAAGACCAGCTATTCCACCACAGCTGACCTTCTGCCCCTAAGTACTGCTGTGCACACTTTTCTTCATCCCCGGGGCACGACTCAAGGATCCAGCTAGATGCTGAATGTAAATGAGAACGCAGAGGACCTGCATGATGTGCTGTCTTCCCGTCAGGGGCTCCCCGAAGCCCAACAGCATATGAAACCAACAGATTATCTACCCTCCTTGGGGTCTGCCCATGAGATCCCACCCACCCCATGGGTTCTGCAGGGCCGGGACAGAAGGTATTCATTCTCCAACAGTCCTCCACTCAGAACCTGCAGAGAGGCTGGAAACTAGCACTTCACTGCAATCCCTAGACCTCTGAGGGGTGGGTGCCATTGAGACTCTGAAGCTCAGCTGTGTCAGCTGTGGGTCGGTGGTTATGCAGACTTCCTGACTGCCGGGTCGGCACCAAGACACTCTTTCAATTTCTTCTTCAGTTTGGAATGCCCGGAATGGCCCAGCTGACAGGGCCAGGAAGTCTCTGCAGCAAGGTGGCAGGCCCCTCCTCTCTGTGCTGACCATGCCGCTGCCGGCACATCACTGTCCACCTGAGGCTGGCACGTTCTCACAAGCAGGCCCTCCTGGTCCTCGTTGCTCTATTCTCTGTGCCTCAAAGCTTGCGACACAGAGGTGCTCCATAACTTCATTGTGATTGCATGGCTTGTCCCAGGCAAACGAGAAGAATTCAGATCTTTCTTACTATAAAACTCTTTCCTATTCCTGACTACACTATTTTCCACTGAAAAATAATTTCAAGGTTTTATTTGAGGATTATATGAAACAATGGGAAGATCATTGCCTTAGTCAGTTTTTTTGCTGTTGTGATGAAGACCTGACAGAAACAATTTTAGAGAAGGAAGATTGTATTTTTTGCTCAGATTTCAGAGGTCTCAGCCATAGACAGTGGACTCCATTGCTCTGGGCCAAAGGTGAGAAAGGCAGAGAGGCATGACAGAGGAGAGCAGCTCCGGACCTGGCCACCAGGAAGGGGGGAGAGAGAGAGAGAGGAGTGTTTCCCTTACCACGGACAGAATATGTACTCTAAAAGCATCTCCCCGATGACCCACCTCCTCCAGCCACACCCCGCTACTACAGCCATCACCCAGTTAATCTGATCCAGGAGACCGAGGCACTGATTAGGTCAAGGCTCTCGTAACCCACTCACGTCACCTTTAAACTCCTCAGCATTGTCTCTGGCGTGGGCATTTGGAGGACACTGCACGTCTACAACTTTTCTCTTAATCATGGCCCAGTTGGTAGGCAGGTCAGTACCACCCACCTGCGAGTCTGGCAACAGCACCGATCGAAGCCCAGGCAGAACAAACACCTCGGAACGAGTGGGATTCGTGCCTGGGCCGCTTCTGATGTTGCTTCTCTAAATGTCTGTTTGCCCACTATGATGGCACAACTTTCAAATAATAACTCATCTTGGGAAGGTAGTTTGGTTCATCAGTGAGCAGCGTCAGCCCCGGGGCCTTCCCAGACACGGCCTGCTTGTGAAGGAAGGGGGAAGCCTGCCCTCCACGGCCGCGGGTCCCCGAGGGAGGGGGAGGACAGGCGGCACTCTCCCAGGGGCTTTCCCTTGGACAAGCATCTTCAGAGCAAGCCATCCGCAGGAGCATCTGACCTCCCATGGCCTCCACGTGGCACACTGCACAATGAGAGCCACAGGAGGTAAACCTCTTACCCCTGGAGCTTATTTCTAATACGAAAGATGCCACACCTTCGAACATTCATGCTCTTCCCTGCTGAAATTCCTATACCCCAATCCTCTCTGTCTTTCCTTTTTTAATGTCTTAGGCAATGGAAAAGGAAATTTCTTGTCAGTAAATTTGAGTTGGATAATTTATGTCAATGATACTTCATCAAGGTTTTAGAGGAACTAGAGGCAGAACAGAGAGTAGAAAAGCACACCTCTTGGCACACATCAAAACTAATTGTGTCTTTGTAGTGAAGGAGGGAAATCACCAGTGAAGGGGCCCAGGACTGATGGCAGGACAGATCCCTGCAGCTGACGACACTTCCCAGGAATTATCTTAAATTATTTATCCAGCTTTCCTACAAGATACTTTTGAAAGCTTAATCAGTGAGAAAAAAATGTCCTAAGAATGCTACAAATACTGAATATTTATTATACGTATATATCACTGCAGATGTTGCTAATGATTTCATTTTTTAAAAAAATATTATTTTATTTGAATTATTCTAGTGTCCAACACAAAATTATTTGACATGTTGACATTCAACTACAAAAGTCATTTAGACTAAAGAATTTGGGTCTATTAATACAGTTCAATGCCACAAAAATCTTAATGTCTAAAATGAATACAGCCTTATGGATAAGGTACTTATTTTCCCTTGTCATGCTGCTCTGGACAAGGGTGGCTCCCTGAGTCCTATGGCGGCGTCCTGAGCTGTCTTGTTCATCATTCACGTTTTCAGGGCTAGCCCACAGCCCAGCGGGAACGTTTGCCCTGTGATGCTTGCATGCCTTTTGACAGCATTTGCTCTGAAGGTGCTTGATCTGTGGCCTGGGAAACGCTTGAAGAGGGGCTTGCTCTTCCCCTAAGGGGCTCCTCCCTCAGTCGCCTGGATTGCTCTGGTCCCATTTGCTCCTTTCTCCTGTGACCCTGCTGTGGTCCATTCTCGCACGTGCTCTGTTCTTTCAGTCTCTGGGCTGGACCTGCAGGGGCCAGTCACAGTACCCTTCAGCTCAGAGCCTGCCTCCCGTCTCCTCGTAGCCTTGAGAGTGAGGAGTGCTGGTATCTTCACAGTGGCCTCAGGAGAGGAGGGATCAGGCTCAGGCGGAAACTCCTGTCAGGTGCCTGCAGTCACATGTCTGGATCTGTCCCAGGTTGCAGTCTGGTGTGACTGGTTGTCTGAAAACCCTCAGGCTTTAGGTCATAATGATCTATGAGAGGGACTTCTAGGCAGCTGTCACTGTCTGTGCTGTCTGGGTCGATCCAACGTCGGGAGGCAGAGTTGTGGTGACAAGTGTGCCAGTCTGCTTGGAACAAGATCTCTGGTGGGACATGGAGAATAAGTAAAGCTGAACAGAGGGGTCCAGCAGGAGCGTCCAGAGGGGTCCAGCATCAGCTGTCCAGAGGGGTCCAGTACCAGATGTTCCGACTGCGAGAGCTGAGGGGTCCAGCAGGAGCCGTAGACTCCGTGGAGTGTGTCATGAAGGCACTCCACACAGGACAGGAGCTTAGGACACACACTTGGGAGGCCCCTAGCCCCTGGGTGCACTGAGGAACCCCAGCTTGGCTGGTCGAGACCCAGGGAGCAGGGGCAATGGAGGTCCTGGGTTGAACGGGTGATGTCAACCCGTTGGCCTCTGACAGGCTAAGGATGACAGGAACTGGCAGGCTCCCTCCAGTTCTGCCCCCACAGCTCCAGGTTTCCTAAAGATTCAGGAAGACAACAGGAGAGGGGCAGCGTAGGGTGTGGTGTGAAGGGTCCGGGAAGAGGACCATTGCATGGTGGACCTTGCCGAGAATTCCACTGTGTCCTTCAGAAAAGCTGGGGTGACGGGGAGATGAGTCACATGTCACTTGCAGAAGGTCAAAGAACATGTCTCTGGGCTCCTTGTACTTGACGCCTGCTGCCTGCTTGTCCCTGGTGTGTAGTTACGTGGCACAAACACAGTGGCTCTGGTTTCAAAAGATAGGAGGCTGTCCCTTTAAAGCCACAGTGCTCTACTCCAAGTGAGGGAACAGAACTGGCCAGCAGTTACACTTCTTTGGGAGATGCCACCTGAGCACAAGTGACGTAAAGCGTGGCAGAGCTAGAAGGCTAACAATACCCAAGTGACAGCATTTCTGGAGGAAAAAACTCTAAAGCCCCAGGCGAGCTGTCCCGTTTTCACTTTGAACAATTACTGGAACCAATTAAAGAAAGACGTGTTCTTCAGCCGCGCTGTTGTTTAATAAGACGGCCGTGTGGCCAGCGAGGGGCGAGGGGAGGCTGGGACCTCCTGGTGGCTCTGGAGGGAGCTCCTCCAGGCACAGTGCAGTGCCCAGCAGGCCTGGGCCCTCTCCGCTGCCCTTCCTGCAGGGGCTGTTCCCTGAGGGCTTGTGAGGTGAGCGCCAGAAGCCTACCACCCGCTTTGATTCCTTGAGTTTTAAAAAGCTCTTGCCACTAGTTCCTCAGGTTTCAGACTTCATGGGATAAAAGCTGCTTGTTTCTTGTTTCCATGTCTACATGACTGAAGGGCCCGCAGCACAGAATCCCACTCGTACCCCTGATGAAGTGGCGCTCGCACATTACCAGTTTTCAGTCCTTTAAAATCATGTATCTTTGCCAAGATGCATAATTCTGAATCTGGTTTCTAATTTATTTTTTTCAACTGTAAAAAATGCTAGGAGAAAAGTAAAAGGAAGGAAAAAAGGGAGACAGAAAGGAGAAGATCCAGAAGGGAGAAGACTTAAGTTCCTTTGGTCAACAAATACAATTTAAAATTCAAGTTTGAAATCAAAAGCCATAAATAACACTTACTATATATTCTTTTACAGCTTTGCCCAGATACTGCTTTAAGGTGCTTGGAAAAGAGCTTCCAGAACACAATTGTGTGTGAGGTCAGGAGGGCAGGGGGCACACGCAGCAGCTGCTGGCCCCGGCCCGCTCTGGGCTGGAGTTGCCCTCGTGCGTTTGCAGGTTGGCCCCAACTGCCTCCCTGCTTGGAACGCCTCCCCAGGGAGCTGTGGCCCGACTCAGCTGCCAGCCAAGTGCAGTCTAACTTGAGAACTGTCTTCTCTGATGAGCAGCCAAGCCTCAGCCCAAGGAGCCGCTGAGCTAAGCCAGCCACCGGCCGCCAGTGGGACTGCTGTGTCCATGTGGGGCCAGTGCAGAGCTGTGGCCAGATGTGCTACTGCGAGTGGCAGTTCCTCGCCTGTCTATGAAGGCTGCCTGCCCACACTGGGTGGAGCTCTCGGCCTCTCCAGTGGTTCGGGAATCACTCTTTGCTTAAATAAGTTCTGCCAAATCTAACGTCTAAAGCTTTCTTTCAACAGCCCTGTCCCTCCTGTCCCCTTGCCCCTGGCTTACAAGAGCCCAGCTACTCTGCTCAGCCCTGGCTCCGGAGCCTGGCCAGTCAAGGTCTGCTGGGTTCTTCTTGCACCGGCTGAACACTGGGCTGAGCGCTGGCCACCCTTTCCCCACTGTGGGGTCAGCTCTGGGCCGCATCCTCCGAGCTGCCCTCGCGGGCGGCACCTGCTCCAGTCTGATTTTCCCACCCCCTTGCCCACTTAGCAGCCTGCCCTGCCCTATGCCTGTCCCTCTTGCTCACTTCCACAAGCTGTTCTCCAAGCAAGACTGCATGTTTACATGATCCTTCTGTGTGCAAAACCTGACACCTGCTGCCCATCGCGTGTGTTTCAATATGCACAGATTCATGAATCTAGATTTCCAACGGATCTGGAATTCCCAGTCTCTTAGGATTGCTGCAGCTCCTCCTCTGGGCTATCATTTCCATTCCCGCCCATCTGCTGTAAACTCCTATAAGCCATCCCAGGATTTTCATGATATTAGCAATTCAGCATCTTGTGAATGCAATTGTGTTTTCTAAAATTTTGCTGAGAAAATAATGCAATAATGAATCCATCAGCCAAACTATCCCATAGTTTTTGTCTTATCACAGCAAAAAGAAAACGTTGGATTCAGGTTTCTGTGGTCTCATAGTTGACGACTGGATCTTGGAATGGGGGCAACAACAAAGCAGTGACGTGTGTGGGACGGGGGCCTGCGGGTGCCGCATCCCCACCCTCCAGGGCAGTCTTCAGCTGCTCCCGACAGGTGCCTTCTCTCGATGTCATTTTCTCTTATTTGCCGTTTAAAGGGAGAAGGGGCTCTATCCTAAGCCAGCTCGTGTTCGGCCCAGCTGGCTGTCCATCTTCTCTGACAAACCCTCTACCCTCAAATTCAGCGTGCACTGAGCACCCTGACTGGAGCGTGAGCCCTGATTCCTGGTCTGATCTGTTGCGATTCTGCCCTGCAGGACTTTTCCCTTCCTTCCTCTGTCTGCCTTGCTTGGTGAGTCCTCCTACTTCCAGTGAGTTCACCCTGACAGAAGCGAGATGCATGTTTTGGAAGCGCTATTAGGGTCCCCTGCATTCCTGCAGCTGCTCTTTATAAGTGAAGGTTGAGTTTCACTGGCCACTTTTGAGGCCAGCGCTTGCCGTCACACACGTGCTGGGGGGTCTCCCTGTAACATCTTCCTTTGTCTTTCTATCTTGGATAGTCTGTGTGATCATTTGTCCCTTTGTGACCAAAGACATGCTCCTCACTCTGGCTTAGCTTAAACGTCCCCTTGTCCTGATGCCTGTGTTCACAGGGGACACTGTGATAACCTTTCTGATTCTTTGTGCTGCTTTCTAATGATCTGAATGTGGAGGATGAGCTTGTGCATGTATGCTGGTCCTCACATACCCCTCTGATTGTGGGCACTGAGGCAGGCGTCTCTCCTTTCTAGAGCACAGGTCCAGGCAAATACCTTCACTCCTTCATCTGCTCCTTCAACCACAGCAACCATGGCTCTCATATTGTATATATAACACACGTTTGCTGAGTTATGGCTCCTAAATCTGAAACTTGTTTGCAAGCAATTTGAGTAGGACCTTTGTATCTATTAGTGTTTGCTTCCTAACAAACCATCCTAAAACTTAGTGGCTCCATCATTTTAACAAAATGAATAATCAGAGAGATGTTAAATGATTGGATTGGGACCACAATAATGAGACCCAAATCAAGTCCCTAATGCTTATATTTATTTGCCAAACTTTTAAGTTAGTTGCTTGGAAATCAAATTATCCTTCCCACATTTTTTTTTTCAAAAAGAAGAAACTTGAGACCAGAAAGATCCATCATGAGACATGAAATTTCCCAATAGGTAGTTGCTGAATCAGGCTTGCTTTTCCGTTTACCTTTCTTTACCTAGATAGAAGGTTCTAGTTTCTCCTTGTGTTATTTTGTGAAATTAGACTCTTGGAAGATAAGTGCAATCTACAGCTACATTTCTGTGCTAGCTGCTTTATTATTTTCTACATAGGTGACTTTTGTCTCTGATTTCTTACCTGCAAAATGGAGACAGTTATAACTCTCACCTCACAGGTTTATTGTGAGTAAAAATGCTGTGACTTATAAAGCTCTCCAAACAGTGCCTGGCACATTGTAGGTTTTCAGTGAAGTCCCCACACCACCACCATGTCACCAAGTGCTATGAACTCCCAAATATGCTGATAACTTAAATTCAGAGTGTTTTGGGAGGCCAGTTACAGTTGTTTTTGTGCCACTTATGAGTCTTCATCAGAAGCATTAATGAGCTTGCTGAGAGACGCTCCCTGGGGCCCTGCTGGATGTGAAACATGACACTGCACATAGTCCTGTTACCTTCTGGAAATTCAGAACCTCTGAGGTGCCACACATGTCACTTTGTGTTTGACAATGGGACAATATCACACAATTTTAGAGCACTCTATTGGTGCGAATAAACAACAAAAGCATCTTTTGCCTTATTGCAACCTAAAAGACCATTTGACTCATTTCCGTTTCCCTTTTGTCCTGATCGCCAGGGGTGTGCTTGTGGCCTTGTTCTGTCCTCCTCCAGGGCCACTGATTTTCCTCATTGATTATTATATATGCTGATCAAAGAGAGAAAGGACGACAGGAAAGCTCCATTTTTATCCTGAACTTGAGAATCTGTTTGATGCCTATTGGTCAGGTTCTGTGAGTTAGAATGCCTTTCTTCTCTAGAGTACATCTGACCATCTCCAAACCCAAAGCCGCGTGCGAGTGGACACGAGGGCTAGACTCTGACCATTTTCCACTCCAGATGAAATAGCCATCAAGGAACCTGGTCTTGGCCTATACATAAATCTGTTGAGATCTTGTTTGGAATTGGAATGAATTACTCAGTTGACTTGGAGAGTACTAATATTAGTGCAATACTGGAAACTTCTATCCAGAGAACAGTATTTGTATCTTTGTAGTATTGCAAAATATATCTTTCAGATATTTTATTTCTATACATATTTTGCATCACTAGTTTTACGTTTCATTGCTGCATTGAAAGAAAGATTCTCTTATATCTCCTAAATCTTGACTTGCAGGTATATAGGAGGCTACTGACTCGTGTGTTGCCATTTACAAAGAACTTATGAAATTTTTTTGCTTAGAGAATCTTGATAAGGAATCAATGGAAAGTCTC
The DNA here is from genome assembly GCA_004024805.1 of Geosciurus inauris. Taxonomy (NCBI): domain Eukaryota; kingdom Metazoa; phylum Chordata; class Mammalia; order Rodentia; family Sciuridae; genus Geosciurus; species Geosciurus inauris. Next base: position 15,903 of record PVHX01021908.1, on the reverse strand, counting down.
ACTTCTTTCTACACAGATAGTAAAACATCACTGGGCAATCATGATACATTAATTTTTATATTATTTATTTTCCATTTATTACTTTATCCATTTAGTTAGAATGCCCAATATGATGTTAATCATTAACAGAAATATTAGCTGTCTTTGCCTTGTCTCTGAATTTGATTAGATTGATTCCAGTTAATGCTCTTTACAGGTTTTAAGTGGACACTTGATGTCGGAAGACATTTTCCCCTGGTGTTTACAGCATTCTAAGAGTTTGTATTAACAAAGGATTTTGAATTTTATCAATTATTATCTGATTTCTTCAGAATCATTTTTCCTATTTTTGCTCATTTAATAGACAAATTATGTGAAACTTGCTTTCTCGAGATAATTCCTAATGTATCAGGAAGTGTTATGTATTTTACATGCTACTAGATTTGATTTTCTAATATTTTTGTGATGGATTTCTGTGACTATGTTCAGGAGGGATATAATGCTGAATAGTCTTCTGTTCTGGAAACGATCTTTTTCAGGCTTAGAGAGCCAAGTTGTTCCAGTCTCATAAAATGAGATGAAAATACTCCTTCTTTATTGTTTGAAAGAATGTGTGTGATTGGTATTACGGCCCCATCAGAAGTTAGGTGGAACCCAGCAGCCAAAGCACCTGTGCGAAGCCATCTTTGTGAAGAGGATTTCAATTCTGAGCTGAATAGTTTTTTAAAAATTTATTTATTCTAGTTATGTATATATGACAGCAGAATGCATTTTGATTCACTGTACACAAATGGAGCACAACATTTCACTTCTCTGGTTGTACGTGATGTAAAGTCACACCATATGTGCAGTCATACATGCACCTAGGGCACTGATGTTCATCTCATTCCACCATCTTTCCTATCTCCATGTCCCTTCACCTCCCCTCCCTCCCCTTTGACCGAAGTTCCTCCATTCTTCCCATGTCCCCTCCCCCATGATGGATCAGCAGAGAACATTGGGCCCTTGATTTTTGGACATTGGCTTACTTTGCTTAGCATGGTATTCTTCAACTCCATCCATTTATCTGAAAATGCCATAATTTTATTCTCATTTAAAGGTGAATAATATTCCATTGTGTATTTATACCACAGTTTCTTTATCCATTCGTCTATTGAAGAGCATCTAGGTTGGTTCCACAGTGTAGCTATTGTTAATTGTGCAACTATACACAGTGAAGTGGTGGAGTCACTATAGTATGCTGTTTTTAAGTCCTTTGGGTATAGACCGAGGAGAGGGATAGCTGGGTCAAATGGTGGTTCCATTCCAAGTTTTCTAAGGAATCTACATACTGCTTTCCAGTACAGTATGTTCTGGAAATAAAACACTTCATCAATTTGCAATCCCACCAGCAATGTATGAGTGTGCCTTTTCCCCCACATCCTTGCCAATACTTATGGTTGTTTGTATTCTTGATAACTGCCATTCTTACTGGTGTGAGAAAAAAATCTTAGAATAGTTTTGACTTGCATTTCTCTAATTGCTAGAGATGTTGAACATTTTTTTTCACATATTTGTTGGTTGATTGTATATCTTCTTCTGAGAAGTGTCTGTTCAGTTTAGCCCATTTATTGACTGGGTTTTTTTTTTTTTTTTGGTGTTAAGTTTTTAAGTTCTTTATATATCCTGGAGATCAGTGCTGTATCTGATGTGTGTGTGGCAAAAATTTGTTCCCAAAACAAATAGGCTCTCTCTTCAACTTCTTTCTTTTGCTGAGAAGAGGCTTTTAAGTTTGAATTCACTCCATTTACTTGCTTCTTGATTTTCTTTCTTGTGCTTTAGGGATATTGTTAAGGAAGCTGGGACCTAATATGATGTGAAGAAGATTTGGGTCTATGTTTTCCTCTATTAGGCACAGGATCTCTGGTCTAATTCCTAGGACCTTGATCCACTTTGAGTTGAGTTTTGTGCGTGGTGAGAGATAGGGGTTTAGTTTCATTTTGCTGCATATGGATTTCCAGTTTTCCCAGCACTATTTGTTGAAGAGGCTCTATTTTCTCTAGTGTATTTTTGGACTCCTCTGTCTAGTATGAGATAACTGTATTTATGTGGGTTTGTCTCCATGTATTCTATTTTGTACCATTAGTCTACAAGTCTATTTTGGTGCCAATACCATGCCATTTTTGTTACTATAGCTCTGTAGTATAATTTAAGGACTGGTATTGTGATGCCTCCTGCTTCACTCTTCTTGCTAAGGATTGCTTTGGCTATTCTGGGTCTCTTATTTTTCCAAATGAAATTCATAATTGCTTTTTCTATTTCTATAAGGAATGATGTTGGGATTTTAATTGGAATTGTGTTGAATCTTACAGTGCTTTGGGTAGTATGGCCATTTGGACAATATTGATTCTGCCTATCCAAGAGCATGGTAGATCTTTCCATCTTCTAAAGTCGTCTTCAATTTCTTTCTTTAGTGTTCTGTAGTTTTCATTGTAGAGGTCTTTCACCTCTGTTGTTAAATTGATACCCAAAGTATTTTATGTTTTTTGAGGCTATTGTGAATGGGGTAGTCTTCCTAATTTTTGTTTCAGAGGATTCATCACTGATATATAGAAATGTATTTGATTTATGGGTAATTATTTTATATCCTGCTACTTTGCTGAATTAATTTATTAATTCTAGAAGTTTTCTCATGGACTTTTTGGATCCTTTAAATATAGAATCATGTCATTGGCAAATGATTGAGTTCTTCATTTCCTCTTTGTATCTCTTTAATTTCTTTCATCTGTCTAATTGCTCTGACTAGAGTTTCAAGGACTATGTTAAATAGAAGTGGTGAAAGAGCATCCCTGTCTTGTTCCCATTTTTAGAGGGAACTCTAACTCCAACTTTTCTCCATTTAGGATGATGTAGGCCTTTGTTTTAGCATAGAAAACTTTTACAATGTTGAGGTATATTCCTACTATTCCTAGGTTTTCTAGTGTTTTGGACATAAAGAGGTGCTGTATTTTGTCAAATGCTTTATCAACATCTATTGAGATAGTCATATGATTTTTGTATTTAAGTTTATTGATGTGATGAATTATGTTTATTGATTTCCATATGTTGAACCAACCTTGCATACCTAGGATGAAACCCACTTGATCGTGGTATGCTAGCTTTTAAATAAGTTTTGTATGTGATTTTCCAGAATTTTATTGAGAATTTTTGCATCTATGTTCATCAGGGATATTGGTCTACAGTTTTCTTTCTTTGATATGTCTTTGTCTGGTTTTGTAATCAGGGTGATACTAGCCTTATAGAGTGAGTGTGGAAGGGTTCTCTTCTTTTATATTTCATGGAATAATTTGAGGAGTATTGGTATTAATTCTTCTTTGAAGGTCTTATAGAACTCAGCTGAGAATCTGGTCTCAGGATTTACTTGGTTGGTAAGCTTTTGATGGCATCTTCTATTTCCTTGCTTGAAATTGATCTGTTAAAATTGTGTATGTTCTCCTGCTTCAGTCTAGGCAGATAATATGCCTCTAGAAATTTTTTGGTGTCTTCAGGATTTTCTATTTTACTGGAGTATAGATTTTCAAAATAGTTTCTAATTAACTACTGTATTTCAATAATGTCATCACAAATTTTAATAATCTGAATTTTCTCTCTCCTTTTCATTAGGGTGGCTAAGGGTTTATCAATTTTATTTATTTTTTCAAAAAACTAGCTTTTTGTTTTGTAAAATTTTTTGAAATTGTTTCTTTTGTTTCAATTTCAACTCTGATTTTAATTATTTCCTGTCTTCTGCTTCTTTTGGTGTTGATTTGTTCTTCTTTTTCTAGAGCTTTGAGATATAATGTCACATCATTTATTTGTTGACTTTTTTTTCTTTTAATGAATGAGCTCAATGCAATGAACTTTCCTCTTAACATAGCTTTCATAGTGTCCCAGAGATTTTGATATGTTATATCAGAGTTCTCATTTACCGTTAAGCATTTTCTATTTTATTTCCTCCTTGATGTCTTCTGTTTTCCATGCATCATTCAATAGCATATTACTTAGTCTCCAGGTGATGGAGTAGCTTCTATTTTTTAATTTTTTCATTGATTTCTAATGTCATTCCATTTTAGTCTGATAGAATGCAGAGTAATATCTCTATGTTTTTTTACTTGCTAAGACTTATTTTGTGGCATAACATATGGTCTACCTTAGAGAAGGATCCATGTGCTGCAGAAAAAAAGTGTATTCTGTTGATGAATGAAATATTCTGTATATGTCTGTTAATTCTAAATTATTGATTATATTATTGAGTTCTATGGTTTCTTTGTTTCGTTTTTGTTTGGAAGATCTGTTCATGGTGAGAAAGTTGTGTTAAAGTCACCCAGTATTATTGTGTTGTGTTTTATTTGATTCTCAAAATTGAGAAGGGTTTGTTTGACCTATGTAAATGCTTCATTGTTTGGGGCATAGATATTTATGATTGCTATGTCTCATTGATGTATGTTTCCCTTAAGCAATATGAAATGACCTTTTTTGTCTCTTCTAACTATCTTTGGTTTGAAGTCCACTTTATTTGATATGAGGATGGAAACCTCTGCTTGTTTACACAGTCCACGTGAGGGGTATGTTTCTTCCCATCCTTTCACCTTCAGTCTGTGGATATATTTTCCTATGAGATGAGTCTCTTGAAGGCAGAATATTGTTGGGCCTTTTCTAAAAATCCAATTTGCCAGTCTAGTCTTTTAATTGATGAGTTTAGGCCATTAACGTTCAGAGTTATTATTGAAATATGGTTTATATTCCTGTTCATTTTAGTTTATTTTTGGTTTTTAACTTGACTTGGTTTATCCTTTGATTAGCTTTTACTTTAGTGTAGTTCCCTCCTTTGCAGATTTTAATTGTTTTTCATTTCTTCCTCATGAAATATTTTGCCGAGAATGTTCTCTAGTGCTGGCTTTCTTGTAAATTTTTTTAACTTTTTTTTATCATGAAATGTTTTCATTTTGTCATCAAATCTGAACCTTAATTTTGCTGGATATAAGATTCTTGGTTGGCACCCATTGTCTTTCAGAGCTTGGTATATGTTGTTCCAGGATCTCCTGGCTTTGAGAGTATGGGTTGAGAAATCTGCTGAGATCTCAATTGGTCTCCCCTTGTATATAATCTGAACCTTCTCTCTTGTAGCTTTTAAAATTTTATCCTTATTTTGTATGCTAGGCATTTTCATTATAATGTACCTTGGTGTGGATCTGTTGTAATTTTGAATATTGGTTGTCCTGTAAGTCTCTTGTATTTGATTTTCCAATTCATTCTTCATGTTTGGGAAATTTTCTGACATTATTTCATTAAAGAGATCGTTCATTCCTTTGGTGTGTATTTCTGAGCCTTCCTCTATCCTGATAATTCTTAGGTCTGGTATTTTTATATTGTCCCATAATTTTTGGATGTTCTCTTCATGGTTTCTTATCATCCTCATTGTGTGGTCAACTTTATTTTCAAGATTACATATTTTGTTTTCATTGAGGTTCTGTCTTCCAAGTGACCTAGTCTGTTCTTGATGCTTTGTATTGAATTTTTAATTTGGTTTATTGTTTCCTTTATTTCAAGGATTTCTGGGTTAGTTTTTAGAGTTGCTGTCTCTTTCTTGAAGTGATCTTTTGCTATTTGTATTTGCTCTCTAATCTCTTTGTTGGATTGATCAGTTGTTGCCAGTAATTGCTCTACTATATTATTCCATGCTTCATGGATCATTTTAATATGTATGTTCTGAACTCCTTTTCTAACATTTCATCTGCCTCTAACATTACTGTGCTATCAATGGATTCTATTATTGAAGCATCTTGGTTTGTTTGGGGCATTTTCTTCCCTTATGTTTTCATGTTGTTCATGTGTCTTCCTCTCTAGCAATGCGGATCTGAGGGTCAGTTTCCACCCTATTACCTTGTGTATCATCTGTAGTGTCCCTGCAGTTTGCCAGTACCTCACCTCTGATGTAACCAGGCCTGTAAGGACCTTGCTAATGGTCTTCCCAGTCCTGGCTGTTATCTCTAGATGGAAGCAGATAGGGACAGCTGCACTGATAGATGGGGGACCATAGCATGGTCAGCTGGTCTCTTCCTCCATGCATCAGTTCAGGGTCAGTCTGCCCAGAGCTGAATAGTTTTGGTACACACATCTCAATGCTCAACGCTCAGCTTCAGTGCTCTCTGCTTCCTTGCATCACTTTGGTGACTTGTTTTGTGATGACTTTGTCTATCTAATGACATGAAGTGGCTGTGTCCACCCCTCACTGACACTGTGATGTAAGTGGATCCAGAGCAATGTTCCTCCTAACTGGGAGCCATTTTCCTGGGGTGACATTGGCAACATGGGCTTTTGAACATTACCATTGGGAGTGCTGCTGCTAGCATCTACTGGGTGGAGGCAGGGGTGCTAAGGAATCTCTCTCCATGGTTGTCAGCTCTCTGCAAGGATGACCCACCCACCACGTCGGTGCCTTGTTGAGAAACTGCTCTATAACAATGCTGCCTGTCCATCCTCAACCTGGGCACTGAGTGTGCCTCTCTTTATCATCTACTAGTCTCAGTAGAGATCTGTCCATTTCAAAAATCTGTTCCAATAATCAATTATCACTTTGGTGGTTTTTCTGTTTGTTTGCCAGGTTCCACTGACGATGCTTATGTTATTTCTTTAATTGCATGTAATTTAGGTTTGATCTGCTCCTTTCACCCCACTCCTTGGAACACACATTTATTTTTATTTTTAATGGACAAAGATGTATATATTTATCGTGTACAGCATGTTGTTTTGAAATATGCACACACCATGGAATGCTTAAGTAAAGCTAATTAACACAGACATAACCTCACATACTAATCACTTTTGCTGAGAACACTTAAAGTCTACTCTTCTAGCAAATTTTTGAGAATGTGATGGATTGCTATGAACTAGTTTCAGTGTTGCATGATCGACCAACCTCTCCTCAACACCTGCACTGCTGACGCCTTGCAGACACCACTGTGCTCCTTTGATTCTAGTTCATGAGGTGGGTTTTACAAATTCCACCCACAGGAGAGGTCACACAGCATTTGCCTCTTCATATCAGACTGTCACGTAAGTAAGTCCTCTGGGTTCAGCTGTATTAATGGAAAGGGTAAGACATGCTTCCCAACCAACCCAAATCCAGCCCAAATCCCAAAGCTGGTGAGATGGATTGAAGAAAGACTACTTTTTCCAGGGGGTTTGTGCCTTTGCCTCAGTGCGTAAGACTCTGAACAGCCGTCCTCAGCACTTTCAGAGTCGGGGCAGGTGTGGTCTTCACCTGGTGTGAGGCTTTGGCGGCACAGCGGGTGTTCACCATCCCTGCATATGAGCTCACCAAAGACCAAATTTAAGGTGCAAGTAGGAAATACCATGTGCATCACCTCGGGCTCTCACAAAGCCTCCGCCACACACCTTGTCCTTGGAGGTTGGCCCAGTGCGGCTGTGCATGGAGGCTCTGAGCCGCTAATGCCTGGTGTTGACTCGGGCACTGTAGGGGGTGAAGCTGCTCCTGCATCTTACGTTGGGAAGTTCCTCTGCTCACTGGGAGGGAGGAGGCATCTGAGCACTGTTGGGACACTGTCCTAAGATGCTTCTCTTTATATGACCCATGGTCGAGACTCAGCTTGCTATGCTGGTGGGAAGAGGCCATATGTTGCTCATTGTGATGTCTCTTCTACTTGGGGCAGCAGGTGCCCAGCTCCCTGTGACCTTGTTAATTGAGCTTCTACAAGGAGATGGACACAGACCTTTGTGAAGTGTCTGTGTGATTTTCTCTGAAGGGAGGGGACTGCATGGACTCCATTGTCGTAGCTCAAGCTTCTGTGGTCGTGTCAGCAACAAGAGGACAGTCACATGCTACAAGGGGACAACAGTGAGATGGGGATCTGGGATCCTCTCTGGCCCCCACAAGTCACCATGGAAAAGTTGATGACCTAACTTTGAACTTACTTGGCATAAGAAAATAATGAACTGCTTCCTTTTAAAATTTTTTTATTGGTACATTATAAAGAATAGTGGAATTCGTCAGGCTGCACTTGAGCACGTACATAACTTGGTCGATCTCATTCCCCAGCATCTTCCTCTCCCTCTGTTCCTGCCTCCCCCATTCCACTTGCTCTACTGCTCTGCCTTCTGTTACTAGGGAATGATGAACTTTGTACTGCATGCCTGTTGTTGACAGGCTTGCTTTCCAGGGCCACCACTTGCTAACTGGCTTGAGTGGATGTATATCCAGCACCTTGGGTTCATGCATTCCCTGTGCTGGTTGAAGAGCGAGACCTAGAGCACTCTACACCTTTGGAATAAGAGTGTCCTCTGGAAACCACAGGTCTCATTTCATATTCTTGTCACTCTAGTCCTTTTCTGTAAGTCACTAATTTGGTTTGTCTGAGTGAGTGATGTAGCCTTGACAAACTGCAGCTGAGTGGAGTCAGGACCACTGTCTCCCAGGGCTGCTCGAGCAGCAGAGCTAAGGCACTGGCTAGGAGCCTTCTGCAAGCCATATGCCATGTTTCTAAATGTCCCTGCTGACCGTTCGTCTTGTGAGGGTGGTACTGCTACCTAAACTTCACGTGATTGGCAGACTCTGAAGGCTCTTCTACTGCTTGTTGCGAGCATAGGGAAAGTGACTTGGGCATTACGTCTCCGGTGCCTGTCTTCTCTGATTTCTAAAGCGTTGGAAGTTCCTCTCTCTCCAGTTGCCATTTGTCATTAGGTATTTGAACAACATTTCCCTGGAAAGATTACCAATGCTTTCAGGACTGACTTGAGAAGCCAATCCAAAGTCACACACCTGAGCAGCACGGGTTTCATTTTCTGTCTCGAGCATAATGACCCTGAAGAGCCCTAGTGATGCAGTGTTTCTAAGTGTCAGGTGTTCACACTGATTGGAATGTTCTTTAATTATTCCCTGAATGCTATTCAAGACGTGAGGTTTAAAGGGATGGATTGGGTGTAGAGGCTTCCCCTGCTGGACGTGTGAACTTCCCACTCAGAACTCAGGGAGGTTCCAGCAGGTGGGTCCTGGCTGAAGACATCAGTCCTGCGACACACTGCCAGCTCTGGGCTGCGGTGCTGGGGCGTGACTGTGAAGCAACACTGTCACGCTTATACTTAATTTTGTCTACATGCTCACAAAGTGTCTTAAGCTTGGAAAACCGGTGTCAAAGGGAATTGCACATGGGCCCAAGAAGCCCCTGTGTCCTTGTTCTGAAAAAGCAGCCTGGGGCCATCCCTCAGCCTCAGCCCGCTGACCTGGGTGTCGATGGCGGGGTCACAGCAGCCTCGTTGTCTCTCCACCATGTTGGAAATAAACTGGTGGGGAGTTTGTGACTTGGACTTCGGATTTCCATATGGGTGAGTTGGGAAGGATTTTGTCTCTGAATGTGGGTGAAATTCTCTCTCTCTCCCCACTTCCTCCTTCCTTCCCTCACTTATCTCTCTGGTTTTCTCTCCTTAACATTATTTTTCAAATTATGATTCTAAATTCCTTGTACCAAACCCTGGAAAAGTACTTGTGATTAATTTCTCAAGTTTCTGGGAATAAATGCCCTGTAGAAATGTTTTGAAATGTTTTAGAAATATTGTCTTGAGAGTTATAGCTCTAGTCTCATGGGATAATATCTAAGCAGGCAGAGCTAACATGTGTCTTTCAGCTGGTATTTCTAGATTGATGTGGCATTAAAATTCTGTTGCTATGCAAAAAGAATTCTAATTTGGTGAAAAAATTAGATGTATGAAAATTGAGAATAAAATTAACTTCTCATGTATTATCTCCTGAGGATGATTTTATGTTTTCTATTGTTAAAATTTTCCTAATATAGTTTACCTCTACAATACTGTATGTCTACTTGATCTGTTTCCCATGCTTTCTCTCCCATCCTCTGAAAGTACAGACGTCTGCCTGTGATTTACCACTTGGCATTAGAGTAAGCTCAGTGCTTTCCATCTTCTGTATAATTTCTAGGTGGTGGTACAGCTGGGTGTTCTGAATTAAGTCTCCCCAAAATGAAACATGTTTCTCAACTGGAGCTGTGAATCACACGGCCCATTCCGGATTAGTGCTATGGAAACAATGAGCCATGCTTTGGCTACGGGCCTGACATGGTTCCACTGCTCTTGGGTGCAACTGGCCTAGGGTCAGGGGGAATAGGTGCATTTTCATAACTGAGCTTTACAGTCCCCGTTTTGCATTTGTGCTCAGTCTGCTTTCCCTCACTGTGTACCTCACCCGAATTAAAAACATCTGTACTTGAAAGACACTGTTAAGAGAATGAAAAGCAAGCTTCGGACTCTCAAGAATATTTGTAAATCCTGTGTCTCTGGCAAAGAGCATTTCCCCACCATAAATAGAAAATTTCCAAAACTCAGTAAGAAAACAATGTCTGTTGTAAAAAGAGATAAGATGTTTGAATATTCACAAAGATCGAATGTGGACTGCAAACAAGTGTATAAAGAGATATTTGGCATCACTAATCATCAGGAAATCACTAATTACAGATAGCATCATCCCATATACCTATTAGCAAAACTAAAATTAGAAAAAAAATTAAAACCTGGCAATACCAAGTGCTACCCAAACAGCAGAACAAACAAGAAGTGCTGCGGAGGGCTGGTGAGGCTACGGAATGGCCGTCCCCTGAAGAAGGCCAGTCTTCAGTAAGGACTTCACATGTGCCTACTGTGTGAGCAGATGTCCACTCTGGTGCTGCTCATGTTTGTTTAGTAAAGATGAATAGCACGCTCCTCTTCCAAACTCAGTTTTTATACTAGGCTTTTTCTTTTCTTTTCTTTTTTTTTTTGGTAAAAGCTCAAAGCTGAAAACAACTCAAATGTCTATCAGAAGGTGGGTAGATAAAGCAAATTACAGAAGATGCATACAGTGGGCAATTACTCAGCAATAGAAAAAGATAGAGTAGCAGTACATGTAACAAATGAATGGATCTCAAAATAACTGTGCTGGGTGAGGAAGTTTGAGCGAGGAGAGGAGTGAACCTATAGACTCCACTTGTGTACACTTCTTACAGGTACAACACACAGCAGGACACAGAACTTCCTGAATAATATCATGATATGGAACCTAAGGCCTGCAAAGACTGTGGACACATGCACACACACCCCTGTGGGCTCACTTCTATCATGTGCATCAATTATATGCCCATGTACTATTAGCAACACTTGTTCAGTATGCCATTAAGACAACAGACATAACTTGAAAGGGCTCATTCTGAGAATATAAAGGTAATTTTTTATTAGCCAATTCATTAGTCTATACCGTATTCATTGATACATTATCAATAAATCAACAAAACACTTTCAGACCTTCTCATAAATGCCATTGCTCAACTCATAACACATTCCATACGTAGCCTGAAATTAGTTCCTTTTTTATGAAATCATTCATTTGAATCTACTGGCCTTTCTTTTTTGACAAGGTGTCTTTCTTAGCTTGCTAAGTGTCTTTCTTCATCTCGGTCTTGGCTCACTCCTGCATCTGCCTGGGCAGTTGTCACTGGTATTTAGAGAGGGTCCCTGACAGGGCTTCAGCTCCTGCAGCTACTCTGCATTTCACTTTCAGTTGGTAGCCAGTGATGACAGATAAAGACTTCAGTATAGAAATAGACTTTGTTTTAGGTAGTTTTGCTCAATGGCAGGCTAACGTAAGTGCTCTGAGCACTTTGTGGGTGGGTCAAAGATGATGGTAAATGCAGCAGAAGCTTGCCCAAACTGGGAAGAAAGAGACCCCCAATGAGTGTGATCTGGGCAGCTGCCCTGCTCCCTCCTTTTTCTGTCCCCTTCATTCTGGGATCTGTGACCTGCAAGTGGCAAGGGCTCACAGAAGTGCTTTCTTCTGGCCTGGCTTGCCGAAGCTGTTACCGGAATCCTTGGCCACGGGCTTCTGACTCTGAAGATCCAACAGGTCAGGTTGCCCACCTCCCCCAAAACCCAACAGAAAAGATTGGCAAAAGGAGAGTGAAAAACCTGAAAGCAACTTTTTCGGTGCAGGTGTCCCTGGAAGACGTGGGACCTGTCCTGGCCCTGTCTATGGAACAGTTGTGTGTGTTTGCTGGCTCCTCTTGTGATGGGCGTCTCCATCAGAAGACAAACATCCCCACATCAGGGAAGGAGAAGGTTTTCCGGTTCTCAGAAAAGAGCAGTTCAACAAGTTAAAGCGGGCCAAGTCAGGTGAGACCAGGTGAATCCTGGAAAAGATCATGAGCTCAGGAGATGCATCAGGTAGGATAAAAGGTCAGCCTGTGCTACCACAGGAAATCACACCAGGTGAGCTCACAAATGAACATAAAACCCAGCAGGAAGAAGCCTTAGAAAGCGTCCACTGCCTTCCACCCCTGCCTGAGGTGAGAGGCAGGGCCAGTGCTTAGGCAGCACTCTGTGCAGAGGGATTCGGGAGGGCTTCTGCACAGACCAAGGAGGGCAGAGGGAGGGGCAATTCATGTTAAACCTTCCTGTGCGTGTGCCTCGTGTGCGCGTGTGCGCCTTGGCTCATGAAATCGATGCGGCTAGCTAATGTGCACCTTCCCCATCTTTGAAAGAATTATGGAAGTAATAACAAGGCTGTACTTAAAACTCCTGAGCAGTGTTTTGGGAAGCAGTCCAGTTCATTCAAGAAGCCTGCAGATGTAACGACTGCTAACCAGGCAACAGGCCAGCAATGCCACTGATTCTGGTGAATCTCAGTTATCTCTCCTGCTCCTTCCCATGAAAGGACCCACCAAGGCCTGGTTTGGGTTTACAATATAGTATATTAACCTTACAAGTAATTAATAATAAAACAATAGAAATGCAATTATTTTACATCTTTATTTAACTGGTAAAAACAGGAAAATTCAAAGATTCAACTTCCCAGTGAGTGTAATCACTGCCAGTTTTATGCCAGGTTTTGAACTGACAAATTTCTTTAATTTAAACCACACGTGAAAGCTCTTTCTCTTCACATATAGGCTCTTGTGTGTCTTCTATTGAACTGGGTTGAAGTCCTGGATTTCTGGCTCTGCCAACCTTGGGAACAGGTTGCCCTTGTGACCAGCTCGGCATCCTCTGAGGAGCATTGGGATGCACGTGGCCCACGTGGGCACTTCACATGTCTTCTCCCTCCTCAGTGCATGATCTGGATAGCAAAGGGCTGATTTTGTTGACTCCCACCCTCAGTTTTAACCCTGTCTAGAAGACACGTAGGAAATGCCAGTGAACCCTATTGTGCTTGCTGTGGAGGCTCTGATGCGCCTGGTCCATGGAGGTAGCGGGTGAGGACGTCTGCACCCAGCCTGCCTTGGTCCTCACTGTGGAGCTCACAGTGGCTATCAGGATGCCAAGGTGAGCGCAAGACCCTGCATTCGCAGGTTTCCCAGAAGATGTTAGTGGGAAATGTATTCCAGAACCTTCAGACCCCTCAGCGATTCAAAACACAGTAGGTATGTGGACTCCAAAGGCAAGGTGTTGGCGATTCTCAGTGAGGTGCTGCCTGGGGAACAGACTCTCTGGCTGGGGTCTCCTCTCTTGGCCTTCTCTAAGTGCCATCTTGGACATCAACCTTGCAGAGTAGGGGATTCAGTAGATCATGTAAAGGGCTTTGAATTGTTGAGGGATGCAGAAGAGATGCTCAACTCATGCCTGAGGACGTTCTGGGTGGTCTACTGAGGCCTGCTTGCAGCTTGGAAAGTCTGCAAGGTAGAGAAGGACTGAACCGTCACTTTGCTGATGGCGCCAGCATAGTGAAACAGAGCGATGCTCTGCACCCAGGCTGTGACAGCAGGGCATGTGGCAATGTCTTCCATGTTCCTGGTGTGACGGGGCTGGAAGGGGGTCTCTCGTGCAGAGCCACTTGGTGGAAGAAGGCCAAGGAACGTGGCTGGGGAACAAAGGAGAATCCACAGTGTCACCCAAATTAAAATGGCTTAATATTGGCAAGGGTCCTGGGAGAGGGTGGGCCCAGCACAGGCCTTTTGAAGAGACCACAAGAGCATCCACCAAAGGAAGAGTGACCTGGTCCCTCATTAGGCCCACCCTGGAGGACGCAGAGTGGAAGCTACCCGTTACTTGGGCTTCCCTCTTCCCACTCTTCACCCCACTGTTATGTGGGGACTAGGAAAGGAGCGAGAAGTGGAAAGTGGAGAAATTTGTATTATTTTGCCTCTTCCTCTATGGCTTTCTGTGGAAGAGGTGGAAAGATAGTGGCATAAAATCAAGTGTAGAGGTTGGATTGCTTTCCTGGGACTAGACATTCAAATTGCTGATGATGATGTGTGATTTTGAAAACCATAAATGCATGACTTTCAGAACTTTCAATATTAGAAAAGCTCATTGTTTTAGTAAGTTTTTGAATCACTGTGACCAAATTATCTGACAAAAACAACTTAGAGATGAAATTTTATCTGAGGCTCATGGTTTCAGAGGTCTCAGTCCATAGATGGCCAGCTCCTATTGCTATGGGCCCAGGGTGAGGCAGCTCAGAGGGAAGCTGATGAGCTCACAGAGGCCTGGAAGCAGGTGGGGCTGGGGGCCACAGGGAAGATGCGTCTTTCCAGGGCATGTCCCCAGTCACCTGCCTCCTCCAGCCATATCCCATCTGCTTACAGTTACCATCCAGTCATTCAAACAGGAATGGAGGTTAGAGCTTTCTTAATCTAATAATTTTACTTCTGAATACTCCTCAGTTAACAAGAGATTTTGGGGCCACCTCACATTCAAACCATAACATTCTGCCCTTGTCCAGGGGCTGAGGCTATAGCTCAGTGGTAGAGCGCTTGCCTCACATGTGTGAGGCACTGGGTTTGATCCTCAGCACCACATAAAAATAAATAAATAAAGATATTGTGTCCATCTACAACTAAAAAAATTTTTTTAAAAAAATGCTCATGTCCATCTCACAAGACAAAATGAATTTATCTCAGCTCCAAGAGTTCATAGTCTTAAGAGGTCCAGCATTACCTGAGAATCCAGTCCAAGTCCAAAGTCTCTGAGATTAAAGACAAACTCTTAACTGTGAGCCCCTATGAAAATAAAAGGCAAGTGACACAGATCCAACATACAGTGGCACAGAATGAACATTCCTGTTCCATAAGGGAGGAACAGAAGCATGGAAAGAAGGGATGGGATCCAAGACAGAGCAACACCCAGCTGGGCAAACAGGTGCTGTAACTCTGCCCATAACTTCATGCAGGGCATCTGGGGCACAAGGCCATGAGATGTGCTCTCCAAAGGGCTGGGGAAGCTCTGCCCTTGGCCTTGCTGGTTGCAACGAAAATGGCCTCTCTTTTAGACTGACTCTGCAGCCAGAAGCTTTTCTAGGCAGACATTCTGTGTTACTAGCACCATTTAATTCCTGGAGTCTCCATTCTGGCTTGGGTTTCACTATGGTGACTTCACGCACTGCTATCTCAGGGGCAGTCTGCAGGGACTCTGATCTTGCTACACTTTGCCTCGATTCTCAGGCTGCCTTCCTTCAGTGGACGTTTCCCAGACCCTTAACTTTAGCATCCTGCATTCTTGCAGAACCAACACCATGTGGATGACACTGAATTATTCTTTCAGCTCATGCAAATTCTGGGCTTCCTGAGATCATGCAGTGACCTCTGAGTGCCTGTATGAAATAACTGAATGGTGAAATAACTTCTTAGTTGGGGGCTAGGGAAGAATAGAGGTACATTAGATTAGACAGAAGGGAGTGAAGGGAGGGGAGGGGGCAAAGGAGTAGGAAGGGAGGCAGAATAAATCAGACACTATTACCCCAGCACATATATTATTACATGACTGGTGTGATTCTATATCATGTACAACCAGAAGAATGAGAAGTTATACTCTAAGTATGATATGTCAAAATGCATTCTACGGTCATGTATAACTTATTAGAACAATTAAAAAATAATACCTATAAAAAATCAAAGGAGCTAGGCATGGTGG
>PVHX01021907.1:0-28781 GCA_004024805.1 Geosciurus inauris | reverse complement strand
TAAGCTGGGTGCAGTGGCGCACGCCTGTAATCCCAGCACTCTGGGAGGCTGAGACAGGAGGATCGCGAGTTCAAAGCCAGCCTCAGCAATGGCGAGGCGCTAAGCAACTCAGTGAGACCCTGTCTCTACATAAAACACAAAATAGGGCTGGGGATGTGGCTCGGTAGTCAAGTGCCCCTGAGTTCAATCCTTAGTACCAAAAAAAAAAAAAAGCCATCCTCCTGCCTCAGTCTCCAACCAGCTGGGACTACAGGTGTACGGCCTGCACAGCTTAAGTGGATGTTTGTGCACCATCGAGCCAAAAGGTAGAAGCGACCCAAGTGTCTAAGAATATATAAGCAGATAAACAAAACGTGGTCCATATGTGTAATGGAAAACTATCCAACCATGAAAAGAAAGGAAATTCTGACACTTGCCCCACGAAGATCAACCCGGACGCCGTGCAAAGGGAAGCCCATGCATGCTGAAGGTCAAGGCCACACCCTTCCACTCACGTGAGGGGCCTACCAACAGTCAAGCCCACGGAGCAAGCCATAGGTGGCAGCTGTGGGGCCGGGGCCGGGGACACCAGGAGGTGCTCTTCATCAAGTGTGGAGGCTCAACCCAAGATGCTGGGAGCCTCTATGGATGGGTGGAGGCCACGTGGGAAAAAAAAGAGTGTGCTCAACGCCAGTGAGCTGTACACTTAAAGACCATTAAAATGGCACACTTTAATGTAGCGAAGCCATAAGTAGCTCCACGAGACCCTGTCTCTAAATAAAATATAAAAAAGGGGATGGGAATGTGGCTCAGTGGTTAGGCACCCGGGTTCAAAAATTATTTAACAAATATATATATATTTGGTACTGGGGATTGAATCCAGGGGCACTCTACCACTACATCCACAGCACCCCCACGCCTGGCTTTTTTTTTTTTTTTTAATTTTGAAACAGGCTCTTGTCAAATTGCCGAGGCTAGCCTCAAACTTGTGATCCTCCTGTCTCAGCCTCTGAAATTGCTGGGATTTCAGGCGTGCACCATTGTGCCCGGCTAATTGTTTTATCTTATTACTAGTTATTGTTAAGCTCTTACCGAGCCTAGTTTATAAGTCAAACTTTATGACATTGGCATGTATGTATAAGACACACAAAGTTCTGTATTATCCCATAATTTCAGGTGTCCCCTGGGGGTCCTGGAACCCATCCCAAAGGACTGCATGGGACCTGTATAATGACAGTAATTGTCTGTCACCCACTGTATAACATAGGAACCCAAGTACCCATGGGGACAGAAGTCAGCAAATAAATGAGAAGGGAAGACCTTTAGAGTTGAGGGCAGACAAGATGGTCGTTGTTAAAATCAGGATGGTTCTAGTACTTTGGGCACGGGTCGTCAGAAACAGGATAGTCACACGATTTCTGAAACTCTCTCCAGAGGTGAGCTGTTGATCACACAGGGCAAAACAGTAGCTTCACAACAGAAACCCTTGGAAGACACAGCTGTGACCCAGGGACCTAAAGTCCCTTCTGCAAAAGTGGAGCAAGGGGAAGTTGCAGGCACCTGGCAGGTTGCAGTGAGGGGGGCAGGTGTGGCCTCAAGGACGTCCCTCCCAGGCCACCAAAGCCGAATCTCACAAAGGCACTTGATGACCACAGACAGACGGACATTCTACAGAGCCCCTGGCCTGCTCTCTCCAAAATGCCAAAGTTCGGAAGGACAAAGACCAATTAAGAAGGATCCAAGCCGGGCGCGGTGGCACACGCCTGTAATCCCAGCACAAATGGGAGGCTGAGGCAGGAGGATCACAAGTTCAAAGCCAGCCTCAGCAATGGTGAGGCGCTAAGCAACTCAGTGAGACCCTGTCTCTACATAAAACACAGAATAGGGCTGGGGATGTGGCTCAGTGGTCGAGTGCCCCTGAGTTCAATCCCTGGTACCAAAATAAATAAATAAATATTTAAAAATAAATAAATAGGGCTGAGGATGTGGCTCCGTGGTAAAGCCACATCCCTGGCACCCCCCACACCCCCTGCCCAAGAAAAGAAGGATCCAGATTAAAGAAGACAGTGATGGCTGATGGTCACAGATTGAAGGCTGGATCTGAAGAAACCCTGTAACTACTGAGGACCAGCAGGACAACTGAGGACATCTGTACGCCGTCTGTGGCCTGGAGACTGAGGGCTGTCAATGCTGATTCCTTGAGTTTGGCTGGTGGGCATCATTGTGACCACGTAACAGAATGTCCTTCCTTGGTTTTTAAGAAACACAGGACACCTAGAATTCAGGGCTCAAGAAACCTGTGCCTCCAGCGCCCTCTACAAGAATCCAGGTAGTTTATGCTCAGAGAAGCGGGGAGGAGGGAGGATGCCCTGAGGAAAGAGGGCTGGCACTGGTGGGGGGCAGGTTTCTGTGAATTTGAAAGTATCTCAGAAGTAAAAGTTACGGGGGGGGGAGCCCTAGCCCCCAGTACTTTTTTTTTTTTTGGTACTGGGGATTGAACGCAGGGGCACTCGCCCTGAGCCACATCCCAGCCCTATTTTGTGTTTTATGTAGAGACAGGGTCTCACTGAGTTGCTTAGCGCCTCACCATTGCTGAGGCTGGCTTTGAACTCGCGATCCTCCTGCCTCAGCCTCCCTAAGTGCTGGGGTTACAGGCTTGAGCCACCGTGCCCGGCTCCAGTACTAAATATTTTATACAAGTGCCACAATTTACTAAGCAGAGTTCCTCCCTGGCCCTCCTCTGGGCGTGGGGACCGACCCAGTGACAGGGTGGCACGTCCAGGCAGGACCAGGACATTTGCTCTCCCTCTTGGTGTGGCCCCAGGGGTGAGACTCTAATGTAACCGACACCTGGAGCAGCTGGCCTGCCTCCTCCGAGGGCCCCTCAGGAGGCCTGGTCCGGGAGGCCGCAGGGCAGTGGCCAGGCGCGCACCTCCCTGGGCTCGGGCCCACGTCCACTGCAGATGCCGACCGGCCACCAGCCTGAGACCTTGTCCCCCATGCTCACCCATCCAGGTGGCCCCAGGTGGGGAGGTGACAGAGCCATCCCCTGCTCTGTCCCCTCTGTCGTGGCCACACGAACACTCCCGGCTACTCACGTAGTGCTGGCTGGGGACAAAGCGCTTCTCGAAGCCCAGGAGGGCGACATGGCGGATGAAGGTGTCCCCCATGGCTGGTGGTGGCACGGCCTCGGCTTCTCCAGGAACCGCCCAGGCTGGGCCTTAAATGTGCTGAAAAGAGGAAGTCGGAGGCGACTGTCCCCGCCAGGCGGGGACACGGGAGGCACAGAAAGGGCTTCATTGCTTCTTTCAGTTTCTGGGGATTTTCCTGAAGCCTCAGTGGTGTGGACGGGCAGCCACAGGCACATGTGCCAGGCACGCGCAGCAGGGACGGCTGGTCTTCCCCAGGGAGGCCCGCAGGGGCCCGATTCCCACCCCTCCTCCTGGCTGGCCCCGCTGGTCCCACCCCAGGGCCTTTGCACTTATGGTGGCCTTTGTTTCATCCGCACATCTGTAACCCCGTCCTCATTTCCTGTAGGTTTCTGCCCAAATGTCACCTCCACTGAGAGGCTTCTTGGTAACGTCACGCAGAAGAGCGAACGTGGTGCCCCCTCCTTCCTGCTTCACCTCCCTCCCCGGCACCGGCCCTGATGTATCACAATCTCATTTTTGCACACGGCCCCTGCTTCCCCAGCGTGCGTCCTGGGGAACAAGGCCTTGGCCTGTGTGCCCAGGGCTCTAGTCCCCGCCCCTACACAGTGAGGACCTGGGTTGTGACCCATCCTTTGCTCAGTGACCGAGCCTGTCCTTGGAGTGCATGTGCCAGTGTGAGACACACCCCTTGATGTGTAGCTGGGGACCAGTGGCAGCTGGGGACACGTATGGCACGGCTCTGAGTGAAACCCAAGTTCACATCCTGATCAGCAAAAATGTTTCCTCCTGTGTCCCTTTAGCCGCGTCCAGCAGTGCCCAGCATCCTGGCTCACGGGCAGGCAGGTCCCGCGGGGCAGCAACCACCAGTGAGGACCTGCTACCCGTGGAGGCGGGGAGGCCACACAGCCATCCCCACACTCATGGCCTGCGTGAAAACCACCCGGGCCAGCCCGAGGTGCTGGAGCCAGGCTGACCTCTGGCTCAGGGGTGGGGGCAGCAGCAGGAGGTGGACAATGTGCCCTTCCGAGAGAGGGATCCCCATCCCCTAAGTGAACTCATTTTCTGAACATCAGGTAAGATCATGGCCGTCCTGTAGGAGGTTGAAACAGCCAGGCACGGTGGCGCACGCCTGTAATCCCTGCGCTTTGGGAGGCTGAGGCAGGAGGATTACGAGTTCAAAACCAGCCTCAGCAACAGCGAGGCGCTAAGCAACTCAGTGAGACCCTGTCTCTACATAAAACACAAAATAGGGCTGGGGAGGTGGCTCAGTGGTCAAGTGCCCGAGTTCAGTCCCTGGTAATCGCCTCCCACCCTGCAAAAAAAAAAAAAAGAGGTTGAAAACAAATGAGAGCCTGAGCAGACCCCAGGCTGGTGGCTTTCTTCACATTGCGCTGTCCCCTCGCTGGGTTGTGTGTGCCCTCTGGGCTCCTGTTGCAGGTGGCGAGGGCTGGGCGGCCCTGGGCACAGGCGAGCTGCAGCAGGGCCTCTGGCCTCCCCGCAGGTTTCCCCCTCTTGCGTAACTGCCCGGCCGGGCCTCTGGGCCCTGAGGACACCAGGCCTGGCTGGCCGAGGTCACCGCGCCACCTTTCTACCCTCCTGCAGCCTCCTGAGACCTGGTGCTGTGCCCACATGGCCCCTGGCACGTTGGTCGGGTTGTGCCAAGAAGCTGTTTGACCTTGTGACCTGGGGGAGCAGGCTCGCGGTCTTTGTCGGAATGACACGGGGTTTATTTTAATGCATGGACAAAGCGACACGAGTGACCAAAGGATTTTTTTTAAAAAACTTTTTTTAGAGGGAAGCGCGGCCGGGGTGTGGCAGTGCGTGCTCGGGGCTCGAGCCCCAGCTCGGCTGCTGAGCCCCCTCCTGCCCCTCAAGGAGGGGTAACAAGTCGGGAGGGAGGCGGTGGAAAACGTTTTTGGGGGAGGAGACAGAATTTTTAAAAACTTTAAAAAATTGTGAACCAGGGCTGGGGCGTGGCTGGGGGGCGCTTGCCTAGCACCCGAGAGGTGCTGGGTTCCCTCCTCAGCACCGCGTAACAACAGTCATGAAAAAACTGTGAAACGGGCTGGGATTGTGGCTCAGCGGCAGAGCGCTTGCCTCGCATGCGTGAGGCCCCGGGTTCCCTCCTCAGCACCACATAAAATACATAAATAAATAAAAAAAGTTTAAAAAAAAAGATACATATCTTAAAAATAAAAATTGTGAAATAATGTAGGAAACTGCAGTTTGGCCAAGCGTTCTAAGTCATGAGCACTCGGCATCCAGGGAGCCGGCGCCTGGGCGATGAAGCAACCAGAGCTCCCCAACTCCCCCAGGCCCCTCGCAGGAGGACCCCTAGTCAGGCCTGGGGTTTTACACTGGTGCTCACACCTTCTGCTCGTCCTCGATGGGAGAACCTGGGCAGACGGGTCCCAAGGTGGGCACAGCTGGTAAGCAGAGCTGGGATTTGAACCCAGGCCCACACTCCAACCACAGAACCCCCGCCTCACCAGCCTGCAGGAAGGAGGGAACTTCCAGGCCAGACAGGCGGGGAGGCAGGGAGGATCTTGGCCTCCCTCCAGATGTCACCTTCTCCATCCTCAGGCCACTTGGCCTTCCCCAAGTGGGCTGGACTGCTCGTTTCCTTACCCAGGAAATCCCCAAGACTGGGCAAGTGGGGACAGTGTGCCGAAAGGGGCTTCACGTCTGGACACCAGGCCCAAGCAGGGCCGTCTGGGATCTTCTGCCAGGGGAGGGAATCTGGGCCTCTTCCCTTTCAGGTGCCCTTCTTTTTTTTTTTTTTTTTTTGGTACTGGAGATTGAACTCAGGGGCACTCGACCCCTGAGCCACATCCCCAGCCCTATTTTGTGTTTTATGTAGAGACAGGGTCTCACTGAGTTGCTTAGCACCTCGCCATTGCTGAGGCTGGCTTTGAACTCGCGATCCTCCTGCCTCAGCCTCCCACAGTGCTGGGATGACAGGCGTGCCCACCGCGCCCGGCTGCTGGTGCCCTTCTGCAGGCTCAACAGCCCAATCCTATCGAGCCACCTTGAGAGTCCTTGGCCAGCCCACAGGTGCCCGTTCTGGCCAGGCCCAGAGCAGCAGGAGGGGCCCCTGAGCCACCTGCTTGGCCAGCAGGGGGACAGGGCCCTGTGGCTGGGACACTGGCTCTGTGAGGCCAAGGCTGCAAGGGCGAGGGTGGGGGTCACACAGCCCCCCGGGCCTGAGCCTGCACTTCTCAGCAGTCACCGGGGCGTGCTCTGCTGGGTGGGGATGGGGCTCGAGGCCTCTCCTCAAGGGCACGGCACCCTCCGCTGGGAACCGCTCTAGAACTGCTGGCCTCGTCCTCCAGCTTTCTGCTCAGGGGCACTGGAGGGAGGGAGGCCCAGGCGGAGGAGAGGCTGCTGGGCTGTGAGCACTCTGACCCGCAGGCTGGTTCTCAGTGCCCGGCCAGTCTACTTAGGCTCCCTGGGCCTGTTCTGCCAACGGACAACTGTGCCCGCCTCGTGGGCTCCTGGGAGGATTGAACGAGGTGAGGTGCCAGGCACCACGAGACGCGAGGCACACCAGGGCCGCCTCTGTGGTGCTGGGACACAAGGGCAGGGACATTGCCAGGCCAGGGGTCAGGGTCGTATTTCTGCTCAAACTGGGCTTTGCAAGAGAAAAATGTCCAGACAGCAGGAACTGCAGGCCGTGGGCCCGTCCTGGGCTCCGGTGGCGGGGCATCTGCACCTGCCTAGCAGCTCTGCCCGTGCTCCCTGGAGGGAGAGGTAGTCAAGATGCCACCCTGGCCACGCGTCGCACTGCACTGCTTCTGGGCCCTCTGGAAATACCTGCGGGAGAGATGGGGACTCTCCAAGCCGCCCGCCTGGAGCCAGGCTCCCTGCTGCACTTCCTGTTGCTCTGTGGGCCCAGACTCAACCGCCAGGCCAGCTCCTGCAGCTTGGCACCACCTGGGGACTTTGTGACCTATTTGAGGAAATTGAGCCTTAGGGTCCAGTCGCCAGCGAGGGCTGGCCACTGCTGCAGTCTGTCCCTGAGTGCAGAGCAGCATGCAGCCTCCACCGCCCAGGGGAGACCCAGGGCGCGGCTGGGGCAGGGCGCTGAGGGAGGCGCACAGGGTGCCCGCCAGCCGGACCTTTTGTAACCTGTCAGTGCTTCTTCCCCCTCTGGCTGGGGCTAAGCCTGGTGGCCTGAGGCACTTGTAGGTCCTGGCTTCTAGGGGGGCCGTCGCCGCACTGCAGACCCTACAGCAACACTGGACAGGGCGACGGCCAGAGCCCAGGCAGGGAGCGGGCGCTGCGGCACGGCCCGCCCCTGCCAGCAGCAGCAGGAAGCCCCCCACAAACAGGTGTTGTGTCACCACTGTGCTGGCCCCAGGGCGACTTCCCCAAACCAAACCACCAGCAGGGCGTGGCGGCCTCAGGTCCAGCGGGGAGCACCCAGGTGGCCCTTGGTTTTGCCCAGCAGGCAGAGGGAAGGAGCCCGCTGGGGCTCGTGTCCCACAAGCTGCCAGGAGACGAGCAGAGTCAAGCCCCAGGGGAAGGGAGCAGCCCTGGGGTCTGATCAGCCAGTCTGCACGAGAAACAGCTGCCTGCAGGGCCCCCGCCTCCTCCCTGGAGGAAGGAAGCTGACCTTTTTTCGACCCGAGCCACATCCCCAGCCCTGTTTTGTGTTTTATGTAGAGACAGGGTCTCACTGAGTTGCTTAGTGCCTCGCCATTGCTGAGGCTGGCTTTGAACTCGCGATCCTCCTGCCTCAGCCTCCCAGAGTGCTGGGATGACAGGCATGCGCCACCGCACTTCACTGGATGGTGACATCTTCAATGCATGTAATCAAGTCCAGAAACTGGGGCTCCCTTCCAGGGGTGTAAATACTGGACGCTGGTCATCCAGGTGTGCACTTGGTGACAATTATCTGCCCACTGAGAGTGAAGCCACCCAAGGCCAGGCCTGGGGCGCTGCGTGGAAATGGAAAGGTCAGGCCCGCCATCTTCCTCTCCAACAGACCCGCTGGCCTGGGGGGAAGGAGGCTCAGAATCAACACGACCAGGTCAAAGGCAGGGCGGTCTTAGGAGGGAGTACCCCCCAGGCAGAGGGGGGCCCAAGCCCCAAGGCCAGGCCTGCTCAGGGCAGGGGCGCCGACCTTCTCTATAAAGCCGGAACCTCGCTCTGCACGTGATCCAAACCGCAGGTCCAAACCGGCCTGCAGCCAGCTGGCCGCCAGCATGCCCAGCCTGTGCACGGGCCGCAGGCGAGGGCCAAAGTCTCTCCACCAAGCAGCTGGCCTCCCTGAAGGGGCCCGGCGCACAGCAGAGGCCGCCCTGGTCCCTCAGCGCTCTCCACCCACGGCTCCGAAGGCCTGAGACCTATTCAACTTCGTCCTCCAGGACGCAGACGTGGTCCAGAGACGGTGCAGTGGTCACAGAGCCTTGTTCCGCGCCGCCCACCACATTACCTGGGAAGCGTGCTCCACCCTGAACAACGGGCATCGAGCTGCCCGACAGGAACACGCCACATTTACCTCCAAGATCCTAACGACAGACCTTCCGCTTTCCAGTCTGGACTTGCCCAAATAAAGCTTTTAATGGGCAAATCTAACCCCCACCTCCCACATAACCACGCTTCCCACCCGCCTTCTGGAGCGCGCCACCTCTTCCTGTGGTGCCCGGGCTCAGAGCAGGCCACAGGCCACAGCTGCACTGCCACCACCTCCAACAGGCCTCGGCCCGGCCCTCTGCCCCACCCTGAAGGCCATGGTGCCGCTGAGGTGGGTCCTTAAGGTGGTGGGACGCAGGGAGTGGAGCTGGACACTGGGGACGTGTACTTTGCAGGGATACTGGGACCCCTGCCTCCTCCACCAAACCTGCCCACCACGCGTGGCCTCATGGAAGGACCAGAAGCAACGACCCAACTGACCCAGACGGAAGCCTCTGAGCTACTGGGCACCCTTCTCCTCAGATCTCCCCCTCGGGATCGCTACACAACAGAGCCAGCAGGGGCAGCCTGCTGAGGTGCCACCCCATGGGCTCAGGCTGCACAGGTTCCTGGCAATGGCCCGACTCCTCCACACCTATCCAGGTGAGAGAACACTCAGGGGGTTGGAGAGTGCTCCTTACACCTTAAGGTACAGGAGCCGGGCGCGGTGGCCATGCCTGAAATCCCAGCACTTAGGGAGGCTGAGGCAGGAGGATCACGAGTTCAAAGCCAGCCTCAGCAATGGTGAGGCGCTAAGCAACTCAGTGAGACCCTGTCTCTACATAAAACACAAAATGGGGCTGGGGATGTGGCTCAGGGGTCAAGTGCCCCTGAGTTCAATCCCTGGTGCCCAAAAAAAAAAAAAAAAAGGTGCAGGGCCCGAGACTGTGGTGGTGTGCGTGGACAGACCCCAGGAGACGCGAGGCCATTAACAAGCCCTAACAGGAGCGTGTGCACCTAAAGCACAGGGGTCCTCAACCTGACCGCTCCCCTGCAGGACTCATGTCCTACTGGGAGGCTTCAGGCTGCAGGCCGGGGCAGACAGGGCTCTGCGGCACAGCTGTGAGGGGCACACTGAAGGACACATTAAAGGAAGCTCGGGATTGGCCCCAGGAGCTGCCCTCCTGAGCGGCCGGCAGGCCCCTACCGTGTACCTGCTCTGCAGGGAGGCGTCTGCTCTAAGGAAGCGCTCGATGCACAGGGACTGTGACCACGGCTCGGCCCTGGGAGGCTGGAGCAGGGAGATCACTTGAGGTCAGGAGTTCAAGGCCAGCAGAGGTGACAGTGAGGTCCTGCCTCAAAAGCAAGAACCAAAGGAAACTAAGCACAGCTACCTGGACTGCGCCCCACAGGGCGGGCATGTTGCTGCAGGTCACAGGAAGGTGCGCCCCAGGAGACGGGATGTCCGCCCATCAGGCACTGCAGGCTCTGGGCGGCGCCGACCTGGCCCTCGAGCACAGTCCACCGGCCCCCACCCTGTCCACTGGGCTCCCAGACACTCAGGAAGACACCTCAAAAAGAAATGAGTGAGTGTGTGAAAGGCATGGGTGGATTTTATTTATTACCCTATATCTACATTTAATTTGAGGTAAAATATAAGCAACACATAAAAATGCCTATTTTCGCTACCATGTATATAATCTCCATTGTGAATATCGTGATAAAGCTAATGAGAACTCTATGCCGTCACGTACTCTAGCTTTTACAGCTGGTATTTTACAACTCTTATCGTCTGTGAACTCTCCACACGTAAGACTCTCCTACGAATGGCGCAGAGCATCAAGGGTGCAGATCAACGGCTTGCTGACCCTGCGGCCCACTGGTGCCTCCATGTCCCACGCAGACTTAGAAAATAACCAAGGCGGTGGCCGCCCCATGCCACACAAATCCCGAGGTGCAGCTCGCCGATCGCTCAGACCCGACCTCGACTCCTGGGCTACGCGATGCATTTTATTTGGACGAAAAGTGTAAGTGGCAGAGGCTTCGGCACGCCGGGACACCACACGCGGGTGGGACCTCTTGCGACCATCAGGCATCCACACGGTGGTTCTTTTAATTATGATAAAAACCGTAGGAATCATGATAGATAGCTTAGGAAAAGGTTTAGTCAAATATACAGATAACTAACCGTTCACTCAGTCACCAAGGACAGCTGTGAACAGAGGATCATTTAAATGATTTCTCAAATAGAAAAACTAAAGAACTGACTATCACAGGAATTTTCTTCGCTGCAGAATCTGAGATGTTCCAGTAGGAGATACCTTCCCTCAATTGGAAAATGCACACCACGGCTGAAGGCTCTGCTGGATCCGTAAACTCTGCTGAGAGTCATCCCTGTCGTTTCCTGTCGCGTCCCCAGCACTGCTGAAATCCTTAATATACATCCCAAAGTAAACCAGCCATTCCAAATCTACAGTCACTCTGCTCTTTAATTCAATTCACAGAACTGCTGAAAAAGTAGACATTTCTATCTAAAAGTAGAAAAAAAGGTTTGTATAGAAGGTATTTCTGTTATACAAGTATATTACACAGCTCAGGGCAGTGACAGGTCCACAAGCTCTTCCCAACCACTGATACTTTAGGCTAAAATGAGAAAGAACAAACAAGAAAACAGGTTAATCTGATTAAAAGGAATTAAACATCGACACATATCAGAGCAGACGCGTCACTTTTGGTAACAACACTTGGGCTGGAAGGCTCTCGTGGAGCGACATGAACCCTGCAGCCTATGAACTGCAACAAAAGGCAAATCACAGCACAGCGGCTGGATGGCACAAGCCCCGGCCCGGCCGAGCCAGCTCCTGCAGCCACCAATGCATGGACAGAGGTGGCTCAGGGCTCCAGGAGGACGGGCTCACTTTCCCCTGCCTCTTGGTCAAACCTACATCTGGAAGAGTAAGACTGGACTTGTTACTCCACAGGCAAAACTAATGCACCTAAGGCTCCGCCAGACTCAGCAAAATCTTGCTTTTGGCACCAGGGATTGAACCCAGGGCCCCACAACCACTGAGCCACACCCCAGCTCTTTCTATATTTTATTTAGAGACAGGTCTCACTAAGGTGCTTAGGGCTTCACTAAGTGGCTGAGGCTGGCTTTGAGCTGGAGATCCTCCTGCCTCAGCCTCTGGGATGCCAGGCGTGCACCCTGGCTGAGTACTGTTGTCAGTACAGGAGAGTCCAGTGACGCCGCCTCAGCAGAGTTCCGGCGGCCATGGCCAATCCGGCCTTTACCACTCTGACTGGGAGACGGGTGTTGACAGAAGGAAAACCTCTGCTTTAAGCTTCTAGCTCAAACCACCCTGCAGACCTTACACAGGGCTCTGCTCCCCTGAAGGTGGAGCCCACCCCTAGGGGAAGAAGGATGCTGCTCAGCACATGGACACACAGCTGGACTGAATGACACGGAAGGGCAGCAGGGACGCAGCGGTAACTTACCCTGGGAGGGAAGAGGTCTACCACGTGGGATCTGGTTCTTGCTTGATCTGAGAGCTTCCATCCGTCTCCTTAATTTCTATCAGGAAAAATAAAAGGGCGCCAATTAATCATGGTGTTAATGCCAACCCGCCCGTTACACATCCATTCATGCCTAACATGACCTCAGCTCTGTTTTTATTACTTGCATGTTCTTTACTTTTTTTTGTTGCAGGGCTTGGGGTTGAACCCAGGGCCTTTTACATGCGAGGCGAGCCTCTACCACTGGCTACAACCCCAAGCCCTCGTCACTTGTGATTTCAAAGAAAGACATCTTATTATGTCCACATTCTCAATGACAGCCACCAAGCACCACCTAGATTACACACTAGGCATTCGACTGCTCTAGAATTTACCAAAAGTCATTAAGGAAAACAAAGGAAAAGCAGCTCTAGACACGTCTCCTGGCATAAACTATAAATCCAATTCACTCACAAACAAAAGATCAAAACAACTATACAGTTTTAAAAACACAACTCATCATTTGTCCTAAGAAAAAGCTTTAGAATGTTCAGATTTTCCCAACTCGGGAAAATCTTTTACCTTCTGCTGCTGGTACTTCCAACTGGCTTGGCTCAGCTGATTCTAAAGAGAAATACATAAAGACTTATTTTTTTTTGGTACTGGGGATTGAACTCAGGGGCCCTCGACCACTGAGCCACATCCCCAGCCCTATTTTGTGTTTTATGTAGAGACAGGGTCTCACTGAGTTGCTTAGGGCCTCTCTGTTGCTGAGGCTGGCTTTGAACTTGAGATCCTCCTGTCTCAGCCTCCCTAAGTGCTGGGATCACAGGCTTGTGCCACTGCGCCCGGCTCCAAGTAACAATCTTGACGTAGCTGTGACAGGAGGGAGCAAGGAGCTCCTCCTTTCTCACCCCCTCCTCCCCAGGATGCCTTCATAAGCTGTTCATCACTCTCTACCATCTCAGTGGTAGCAGGCCATTCCTCGTTTTTGCGGAAATTAAAAAAGAGAGCACACCCAGGCTTGCTGATTTGCACCAAGTGTCAGACATCGAGGGCACGAGCCAGGCAGGTGGCGCATGCCTGTGACTCCAGTGCCTCAGAGATGAGCAAGGAGGACCTCAAGTTCCGGGACAGCCTCAGAAAGTTAAAAACAAGTAAGTAGGTAAAGTGGCATAAAAAATAAAGTAACAATGGGCTGGGGTTATGGCACAGTGGTAGCGTGCTCGCCTAGCACGCGGGAGGCACTGGGTTCGATCCTCAGCACCACATAAAAATAAAATAAAGATATTCTGTCCACCTACAACTAAAAAAATAAATATTTAAAAATAAATAAATAAAGAAAGAAAGAAAGAAAGTAAGTAACAAGGTGACCCTGCCATTTGCTTCTACTCCACCGTCCCTTGGGTCCCTGACATCATGCCTCCCTAGGACAGTGGGTTCCAATGGTGTGTGGGCCAGTCTTTCCAATCAGGACCCGCACCCAGGGCTCCACACACGCTTGGCAAGCGCTTTGCCCCTGAGCTACATCCCCAGCCTGAGTTTGTGTGAATGTTCTAGGCCGCCAGACACAGGTGTCCAGAAAACCAAGACCACATGCGCAAACACTCCAGAGCTGAGTCCCTTGACAGTGAGGGAAGCCCCTCAGCTACAGGGGGCTGGCCCGGGGCCAGTGGAGAGGGGGCTGTCCCACTGATGCTCTTACCTTGGATCACAGGGCCTTCGGACTCATTCTGATCAACCAACTCTGAAAATCAAGCAGATAGTTTAGACAACCCGCAAGCGACACCCTGTCCCATCTGAGTGGTCCGCTGGTCCAACTCTGCCCTAACAGCTTACTACCTTCCTTATGATGAGAAAGAAACCATGACTAAGGGTTGTGGTGTATTCCACCAAAACCACAAAGCTCACAGTGATTACCATAACACTCTAGTGCACACTACTGCACCAGGATGAGAGCAAAATCGAGCATCTTCAACCAAGTCAGGGACGGCAGCTTAGACCTGCTGCTCTTTGGCTCCTAAATGCTATGCAACGGACAGGTGAACTGAGGTCCACAAAAGGAATCCAAGGAGAGGGCAAGGTTCCCAGGGTGACCAGAGCTGAAGGTGAAGGACTGCAGCCTGAGGAGCAAGGTGGCCCAGCAGAAGGCACAGCGGAGGGGCCTCTACAAGAGAGGAGCTCACGGCATCCACCTCGAGCAGACGAAGGCTCTACATCAAAGGCAAACCCAGAGCCCAGACAGCACAGAACCAGGACTCACGCCCCCACAGCTCAGTGCCCAGGTGATGGGGGACCCACGTGGGAGGACAAAGCCCTGTGAACACGACCCTGGGTGGCTTCCTTCCCAGCGAGGGAGCTGCACAACCGTCAGCCAGTGCAGACGGGCCTCAGGTGAGAACCTCTCTGATCAGAGAAAGACTGAGCACTTTAAGGGTGGTACAGAAGAATGAGTCTCGCTTTTAACAAATGTAACAATGAGGTCAATGGGACCCCACGGAAGAGAGCAGCAGAACCAGGTCTCACTCAAAGTCCTGCTCAGGACGCGGACTCGGGGCACTGGAAGGGCGCTCCCACCCGTCTACTGAGCAACATGCGAGCCAGTGTGGGCGAGTTAGACCATGTTGGATGACCCACGCTGTGACGTCCAGCACCGCAACTACGCAGCAGCAACTGCAGACCCTGCTTGTTGCGCACCTACTTCCTTCCGGTCTCTCCTGCTCTAAGTGAGGTGCTGCAGAGTTTTCCTGCCGGAGCCAATCAGGAAACGGAAATCAGGCCTCACAAGTTGCACAGGCTCTGCTGCAACTTCTCAACTCTGCTACCAACAATGGTGGTGTTCCAGTAAAACTTTATTCACAAATGCAGGCTCACCAACCCATTTTAAATTGCTTGCATATAATGAATAAGCCATTTAAATCTGAAACCCTCCAAAAAGGGCTCTATCACTATGACCTGTGACTGAGTGAGACGCGTGCCCCACTTTACACAGACCTGGCTCTGCACGGAGGCTCGGTAACGTGTGCTTTCAGAGTCGTGCGGGGCCCACGCAGGCATGCCCACCACCCACCAGCAGCCAGAGTTCCAAGAAAACCTCACGACATACTCACGGTTGTTAATCACAAGTCCTGGAAATGGTCTAAGGAGAGAAACAAATCATATATTTTAACAGTTCATTTTTACAGTATAAGAATATTTGTACATTCAATCAATACTTAACCCATGTCACTTATCACCCAGAACTTTATGATCTTACAGAAGAAATGTGTGTGCCCAGGCACAGGGGTGCACACCTGTAACCCCAGTGACTCAGGAGGCTGAGGCAGGAGGATCAAGGCTGGCCTCAGCAACTTGGTCTTGTCTCAAAATAAAAAGGACTGGGGACGTGTCTCACTGGTAAAACACCCTTGGTTTCAATGTCCAGTTTAAAGGGGAGAAAAAGTGAGTGTGTGTGCATGGATCTGTGTCATACACACGCATGTGGGAACACACACACCGCTACAAAATGCTGCACTGAAGGTGCAGACAACACAAAAATATGAGCACAGACAGGAACAGAGAAATTCTCTTCAAATGATCGACTGGGAAAGGCCTCTTGGGTAGTCTCTGGGGGTGAGTGCTGCTGGGGGAGGACAAGACGCTGCGGTGCTTAGGAAACGAGTGGATGGAAAAAGGCCCCGCAGGGTGTACGGGAGAGATGCCTGGAGCCAGTCCCGAGGAATCTGGACCTCTAGAGATGGGGCCTCGGCAGCGAGCTGATGCGCCAAGGTGGTGGTGACTGGCTTGGGCTGAGGCAGGGTCACTCACTGTGACAGACCCAATAAAACTCCCACTCTGAGGCCAAGGAGCTGGCACTCTAGAAGGGAACAACCATCATCCCATCTTGCAGGGGAACAAACAGAAGTGACGTGGCTACAAACGGCTAGCTGGAGCCCAAAGCCCATGTGGCACTGAGTCCACAAGGGCGCACCAAGACAGTGACATTGCAGGCCTCGGGGCCACAGTCACCAGTCCCCATGGCCAAGGTCTTCCACTGGAGCAGGGAAGTGGACACAGAGCATGCAAGAGGTAGAGATAACTTTGTTTCAAGACCATATAGCTGGGCGTGGTGGCCGCGCCTGTAATCCCAGCACTTAGGGAGGCTGAGACAGGAGGATCCCGAGTTCAAAGCCAGCCTCAGCAACGGCAAGGTGCTAAGCAACTCAGTGAGACCCTGTCTCTACATAACACACAAAATAGGGCTGGGGATGTGGCTCAGTGGTCGAGTGCCCCTGAGTTCAATCCCAGTACCAAAAAAAAAAAAAAGGAAAAAGACCATAAAAATGAGACAGCAGGTAGGATTTGCCACAGGCCATGATCTGCCAATGGCTTGCCTTAAAAACTGGAGGATGGGGGCTGGGATTATGGCGCAGTGGTAGCGTGCTCGCCTAGCACGCATAAAGCACTGGGTTCGATCCTCAGCACCACATAAAAATAAAATAAAGATATTCTGTCACCTACAACTAAAAAATAAACATTAAAAAAAAAAAAAAAAAACTGGAGGATGAAGCCAGCTCAGGGACAGGGCACTCGTCCACCGTGCTCATGGCTCTGGGTTTGATGCCCGACAACAAACGAAACTAACAACATCTGAGGTGAGGAGGACCAAGGTCCCGACCCCTGTCATTCCTCACTGAGGACGCCACACACCCCTGTGGGTGGATGACTCAGCCCAAGCACCCCCAGACTTGCCCTGTGACTAAGCAGGGAACTCCCACTTACCTAATGACTGTGAATTTGATGAACTCAGCAGAATCTAAGATCCTTCTCATGGAGCTGATCTCCAGGTAGCTGGGGGCTTTGAATGACACCCCGGGGGGCATGCCGTCGACCACCACGCACCCAGGGTTGATGGTGATCTTCCTGTAGGGCACTTTCACAGGGAAGCCCATGCCAATAGCTTCACCTGTAAGGAGGCAGCACAGAGGCAGAGGACCACACCTTACGGCCTACTTCAGAAGCACGAAGTAGCAGTCACTATAAAGACCGCCTCGTTTGTTCACTAAGTTCTCTGTACATATCCAAAAAATATGAACCTTGGTTTTATAAACTTAGATACTGACCATTAATAAAATAGCACATTGAATATTTTCTTCTTAGAACAAGTTTTAAACTTTTACTTCCTTTTGTATCAGGAGGTTACAACCACATGACAATCATCTACTGAAAAGATCTTATTAAAACAAGATCTCCTGGGTACTGGGGTACAAGATCTACTGAGCTACTGGGGTAGCTCAGGGGAAGAGCATGTGTCTGGCGGGTGTAAGGCCTGGGGTTCGATCCCTAGTATGGGGGTGGGGAGGGAGTGGTCCTTGGTCCCCTGCAAACCGCATCTCCCAATGAAACTTACCGAACTTCCGGCTGAAGAGGTCGTTCACCTGCTCTCTCAGCTGTCTCGCCTTCTCGACCTTTGACAGTCTTTCGTTATCATCATCTAAAAACAGTTCAGAGAAAACTCAAAACTCAAAAATGCACTTTTAATTTCAAGTAGATCATTAGGAGCACTTCAGTCACGTGAACAGGTTAACCCTGAAGGGAACCTAACCGAAAGGCCTACGCCCCGTTCCCATTATGACAGGTGCTGTGACAGGCAGACTGACATGGGTACTGCAGGCTGGAGTTGGCGTCAGGAGACCACCCCACAGAGCAGAGGATGACCGCAGGGTGTTGGACCTCCCTCGACGACCAGAGCAAGCCCCAGGAACCCGTGCTCAGAGACCACAAAAAGCCACAGAGACCCACACACGAGGAGGAGGGCAGAGAAAGGCTACCTGGAATTGTCACTTGAATGATGTTAAGATCTTCCACACCTGATGCAGTGGTGTTAACACTGGGTGATGAATTTATCTTTCCTGTGGATAGAAATGTAAGATTAGAGGTCATGGAGAACAGACAAGGCCGACGTCTCCTCTAACGACCCAGAGGCCAGGACTCCATCTGGAGCCCCTGAGACAGCACAGGGCCTCTGGCCTCTGGGATGCCTCCCCTCCTGCCATGCTCTATGCACAACCAAGACATCTATGTTCCACTAGAACAGGAACAACCTGGTTCCATGAAGAACACATTCCAAACACCCATGTCCACCAGGTCTGACTGCTCTCCCTGCTGCTCTTTTCCCACGGCGGGCAATGCCACTCTGCCCGCTCAGCTGCCCTGTCACTAAAGAACAAAACCACCAGCAAAGCCCTGCAGGGGGCACTGGCGGCAGCCAGGGACACTCACTGGGAGGGCTCTTGGAGGAAGAGGTGCTCTCCTTGATCGCCGTCTCAAACATTTCTGGCCTACAAATCAGAGAAACATGTGCAAACCCAGGGTAAAACATCCCCGAAGACGGGCGCAGGGGCACATGCCCCTTATCTCAGCAGCTCAGGGGACTGAAGCAGGAGGAGCAAAGGTTCTCAGCCAGGACCAGCAACTTAGCGAGGCCTTAAGCAACTCAGTGAGGCCTTGTCTCTCAATAAAATATGAAAAAGGGCTGGGGATGTGGCTCAGTAATTAAGCGCCCCTAAGTTCGAACCCTGGTACAAAAAAGCCCAACTGTGCAAAAGCACATTGAACTCTAACAGTAGAAGAGCAGGAGCCACCTGGTTCCATGAAGGACACATCCAGACACAGCCTGAGTGTAAGTGTGATTTTAACATGTGCCCCATCCCTCTGCTTGACCCCACTGGTGTCCTAGTTTGGCTGCAAGTCCTTCCCCAGCAGGGGGAGGGGTGGTGGCGGATGTCTGGGAAACAATCAGAACCAGACATGAGAATGAAAACAGGAAGAGCCCCCAGTGTGCAGCCGGGAGGCGCTGATGAGCCCGAGTGCCGAGCCCAAGCCCAACCTCCTCTTGGGAAGCAGCAGGCTCACTACCAAGCCACCAAGACAGGGGCCTAAGTGCCAAGGGTGGTCATTACGTATGGCAACGCCAGCTCTGGTTCTGAGACAGCAATGCCAAGGCTCAGAAGTACACCTGGGGCTGGGGCCGGGGCTGGGGTGGTGGCTCAGTGGTAGAGTGCTTACTTTGCATGTGTGGGGCACTGGGTTCGATCCTCAGCACCACATAAATAAACAAAATAAAGGCATTGTGTCCGTCTACAACTAAAAATCAAAAAAAAAAAAGTACACCTTGTATCTAGCAGAACTTCATTTTTTGGTCAGCTGGGGGGAGGGGGTTACTGAGGATTGAACTCAGGGCACTCGACCACTGAGCCACATCCCCAGCCCTATTTTGTGTTTTATGTAGAGACAGGGTCTCACTGAGTTGCTTAGCGCCTTGCCGTTGCTGAGGCTGGCTTTGAACTTGTGATTCTCCTGTCTCAGCTTAAGTGCTGGGATTACAGGCGTGCGCCACTGCGCCTGGCTACAACGTCATTTCAGTGAACTTCAAATAACTGTTGTATAAATACACATCAGTAATTCCAATTATTCCCATCTATTCCAATTAGCCTAATTAACTCATAGCTCTTCCGGCAAACATAGAAGTTAAAAATATTCTTTTAAGTTGGAGAAAAAGACCTTTGGAAAACTGAAGCCCTGTGAAGAGCCAGCAGCTCCAAACTGGAGAAACCCGAGCGAGCGCACATTCTGGTAGAGCAACCCCCCTCCCAAACTCACTAAGGACGTTCAGGGCGCACACAAGGGCGGCCAGAGGGCTGCCTGACCCCAAACCAGGGCCCTGCACAAGGTGAGGCCTGGCCTGTCCCCAGCTCCATCGCACTTCCTTACTTCTTAATGATGAACTTGATCTTGGCCTTGTTCCGAAGTATCTTCTCCAGCCTTGGAATGCCGAACGTGGATGGTCTCCGGAAGGGCACGCCCTCGGGCAGGCCTTCCACGTAGAAGTCCTCAGGGAAAGACTCGAACAGCGCGAAGGGCACCTTCACGGCCTGCTTGAGGCCCAGGGCCTCACCTGTGGAAGGGCAGCCGACACGGGCAGCACACTGTAGACATTCCACGGCTACTACAACCAATTTACTTAGAAACACAATTTTAGAAAACTTCTTTGATGCCTTGCAAGGTGCTCAGTAAAATGTTGGAAACTGAAACTTGAAACCCTACAGGTTTCCAGCGATGACAACACTGATTCTGCTCCCTCTCCCAAGATTCACAAAAGGCCACCTTGTATTTCAGGAAGGTTTCAAAATAAACCTACCGCATTTTTCATTGAAAAGATTTTCGACTTTCTGCTTCAGGTCCGTGATCTTGGCATTCCAGGCCTCTGCAAGTAAACACACGGTCAGGTTAGGCGCGGGGGCTCTCGCTGCTTACGCCCAAGACAGGGCCTCTCGCCTTCGACTGTGCAGCTTCCAGAGCACCAAGTAAAAGAAGCCCAAGTTTTCAACATGGTCACAGATCAGCAGGCACGCCAACCTGGTGCATGGCAGAGCTGTCTGAGCACAACACTAACACACTGGCTGGGATACATGACGCCGTCCCTGTTTTACAAGTGGCACATAAGCAGCCGAGGCCCAGAAAGCTAGCTGCAGCCAACTCGGAGTTCAAGCCTCCTTGCTGCTCGACTTGGAAACGGTTTAAGATGACGCCACTTGAGGATGCTGCAGCCCTACAGCCATCGTAAGGGCCTTACCTGCTGCTGACACACGTCCTTTAAGCCTGTAGGGACGGACTAGACACGAGGGCGATCAGCAGAGTGAGCTCAAGCCCAGGTCACGCTGATACTGCAGTGGGATCCCATTCCGCCCTGCAGGCTGGCAGGACAGTGCACAGCCTGGACAGAGAAGGCGTCAGCTCCCTCTGCCTAATGTGGTGATGTGAAGACAACAGAGACGCTTACCAAAGGAAAACTCTCTCCCACGAGGCTTGAACGGAACGTTGGCGCCATTGGTCTGCGTGGGAGTTCGAACAGCGGAGGTCTGAGGGTTGCTACTGTTAGAGCCTGAGGAGAGGAGGAGGACCAAATGGGCATCTAGTGGATTCTACCCAAGTACTGTTTGTGGTTCAAGTCCAGCCTGAGCCAGAAAACAGCTGAGTCCAGACAGCACTGGCCATCTCTGCTCCCTTCCTACCGCCTGGCACTTGTCAAAATGATCTGCTCGGACTCGTCCCAGCTCACCCAGCGCCTCCCGTGTCCAGGGGAAGCCAGCTACTCAGGAGGCCGAGGCAGGAGGACCGACCATTCAAGCCGGAGTGGGAACGGCGCCTGCCAGCTTGCGTGCGTGCACACTACGGGCGCAAGCAACCAGCGGGAGGGACACGGCTGCCACGGGGTGGCTACTGCTTAAAGCAACCACACACAGGGTGACAGGCACTGTCGGTCCTTGGAAGACAGAATCGTCGTCGATACCGTCCACCTCTGGCCACGTGACCCGCAGAACTGAGAGCAGGAACCACAACAGGCCTGGCTCACCCCAGTTCATGGCGGCAGCAGCATTTTTTAAAACATATGAACTGTTTCTTTCTGGAATTTTCCGGTTAGTGTTTCTGGAGGAGGCTAACCACAGGCAACTAGCAGTGAGGAGCAAAAAGCCACGAGTCAGGGAGCCACGGGCGAGCAAAGCGGCAGGCAGGCTGCTGGCAGCACCCCACGCAGGCCCGGCGCCCACGCAGTGCACGCGCTGATCGAGCAGCTCAGTCAAGCCAGGGAACCTTCCAGGTCTGGTTCCTCAACTGTGAAGCCACGTGCTGGGCCGCGGGGTCCCAGGGACCACCTTCCCAGCCACGTCTCACAGGCTCGCGGAACCGGCAGGCCGGGCTCCACGGTGGGGTCACCACAGCCTGCGGTCTCTCCTCGGCTGCCGTCCCAGACTCTCACTTCCAGCCCTACCCGTTCTGAAAAAAGCTCAAGGTATTTTTTATACGTTTGCTATTCTTTCGTGATCCTCAATTTCTTCTATGGAATGTGTCTTTTTCTCCAAGACCTGACATTTGTGCGTCTCCGTGGGACGCACTGTGGTCGTGCGACACATGCCCATGACTGTGAACACCCAACCAGGGTCGCCACACCTCCAGCTCCTCAACTATGGTCATTCTGTGCTACGGATTTTGCACCCTCCCCAAGACTTTTCCTAAATCACTCTTGAGATATGCCACAGTTCTTTTCGCCAAGAGTCACCCTGCGGGGTGGGTGCTGGCTCAGGGACAGGGCACTTGGCCAGCCATCCTCAGGCACACTGTGAAAGGACCAGACTAAAGCCATTTTGTGACTCTAGGCCTCTTGTCCAGAGCCCTAGGTCCCCCACCCAGTTACTAGAAGTTGCAACACAACGGCACCCCTCCCTGGCGCCAAACAGTGGTTCTGCAACTTGAGTCGGCTAATCCGAAGGCCAGGCAATGAGCTCACTGTAGCCAGTCGGTAACCTAAAGGTCAGCTGGGCCCATGGTAGCCAGACCTATGAGTCTAAAGGCCCACTGACCACCCAGTGACTTCACCCATCCCCATCCAATCCTGCTGCTGTTCCCCCTGCGCGCGCTTTCCCTTACCCAATCATGTAACGCCAAGGCAGGTACTGCCCTGCTTGCGACTGTAACCCATAAAGGTCCCTGCTCCCCTAGACTCGGGGCCACGCTTCCTAACCCGCTGCGTCGGTGTGGGTGGGCGGACCCTACTCGAGTTTGAATTAAAGACCCTTTTGTGATTACATCGGAATCGGACTCCTGGTGGTCTCTGGTGGTCTCGAGTCTGGGCATTACAGCTGCTGTGCTGCAGAACGCGAGGCCAGGCCCCCGGTCACTTTAGCGCCCTCACTGAGCCCGGTGGCCAGCACTTCGCTTCTGGAAAGTGGCTTCTCACTTCCACTGAGTGAGGACAGAGGAGGAGCTCGGCCTCCTGCGTCGAGCCTGTTCCCCTAACACAAGGAACCCCAGGTCCTCCCACGACGCTGCCATGACAGCGACAGGTCGTCATCCTTCAGAGGTGGCACAGCACCACTGTGAGGCATGCACAACCCCAGGCTGGGGAGCAGCACACAAAGAGGACTGGTGTCAGAGGTCGAGATTCAGCTGGGGGAGGTCAGGGCGTGCTGGTGATGGGCGGTGGCGACAGCGGCACAATGCTCAGGCGTACGCAACGCCACAGGACTCGGTGGGGTTTTAGCTCAGAAATGGCCAAACTGGTAAGCTCTGCATCGTGTGTGTTTATCAACACAATTTTTTTAAATGGAGGGAAAAAATGGGGGACAGGTACATGGCACAGCCCAGAGGGACCTCCAAACAGGATGCCGAACCAAGGGGCCAGACACGCTGCGTGGGCCCATCGAGTGGAACATCTCAGGTAGAAAACAAAGGAGCAGCCAGTCGCTAGCGGCCGTGGGCAAAGTCAGGGACAGCCGACGGCCAGAGGCTGCTCCCAGGTGCTGGCAGAGCCCTGGGTCCATGAGTGAGGTGACACTAACTGGAACTGCCGAACACTGAGGCCGTGACAGCTAACAATGCCATTGCCGTTTGTTGAAAACCCTAAGGATTAAACGCTGCACTGGCTCCTGTGCTAGAGCGCTGACTGAGAAAGAGTTTAACTAATTCTGAGAATCCCAGATGTGACTTCAATCTCTATGTATTTCTAAATTCTTTTTTTTTTTTTTGGTACCGGGGATTGAACTCAGGGGCACTCGACCACTGAGCCACATCCCAGCCCTATTTTGTGTTTTATGTAGAGACAGGGTCTCACTGAGTTGCTTAGCGCCTTGCCATTGCTGAGGCTGGCTTTGAACTCGCGATCCTCCTGTCTCAGCCTCCCTAAGTGCTGGGATGACAGGCTTGAGCCACCGCGCCCGGCTTCTAAATTCTTTTTTTTAAAACGACAATACTTGGGCTAAAATCTGTCAAGAAGCTGGCTGGGCATCATGGTGCAAGCCTAGAACTCTGGTTATCAGGAGGCTAAAGCAGGAGCATCCTAACTCAAAGCCAGTGACAGAGCAAGACCTTGTCAGCAAGCACCAGAAGCTCGAGGCCGAGCAATCCCAGGGCGTGTCCCCGGCACTGTACACGCCATACGCGCGCCTGCCAGGAGCTTCACAAGAGGCTCCCCAGGTGTCCCAGCAGGGTAGGTGCAGCCTCTCCACCCCTTACATGCGTCCTGCTTGGACAAAAGCACAGGAGTGCCAGGGTGACCATGCATGCAGGAAGGGAGGGTCACGGGAACCCCAGAGAACTCATCCTGTCATCTTCCAGCTACTGACCCCACGTCGGGCAGGCCCACCGCAGAACCCTCTCTAGGGAGAACACAAGCCCGATGCATCTGGGCGACCACCCCCGGCTGCCAGAACACACGCCTAATTCTCCCTGGGAGCCTGGCTGCCACAGCCCTGCCCCGCACTCTGCTCAGGCCGCAGGCTGTTTCTCCATTTTCTGGCCAACAGTCTACACTAAGCAAGCTTTGTTTCAACGGGATCAACGAACAAAAGTTAAAAAGCTGCACGCGAGAGTGACATCGAGAAGCCCACCTACCATTACAAACCAATTTTTTTTTTGGACTGGGGATTGAACCCAGGGGTGCCCTACCACTGAGCCACAACCCCAGTCCCAATAGCAGCACTTTCTTAATGCAAAACTCAAACTGGGTGTGGGGACACACGCCTGTAATCTCAGCAGCTCAGGAGGCTGAAGCAGGAGGATCATGAGTTCAAAGCCAGCCTCGGCAAAAGTGAGGCACTAAAAGCAACTCAGTGAGACCCTGTCTCTAAATAAAACACAAAATAGGGCTGGGAATGTGGCTCCGTGGTTTAGCAGCCCTAGGTTCAATCATCAGAACCAAAACTACAAAAAAACTGAAAACCCAGGACAGAGAATCATGCCACTTTCTTCTCGTTAATGAAGAGGCAGCAGGAAACACCTGGGCACAGCAGCAGCTGAGGAGCACCTATGGGGCTTTGTCGAGTGTTTCAATACCACGGAAATGAAAAGACAAGGGTCTTGGAAACCCAGTGGGAGCAGAGAGAAGCAAGTCAATTTGAGACTATAGTAGGAACTATTTTGATCCAAAGCACTACTATTTAAACCATCCCTAAATTCCCCTGGAAAAAAGCACAAAGAGGAAAGATAGATGAGGGGAAAACTCCATGTGCTATTTTCTCCACTTATTATTTTAATTAGAAATATTCAGAAATTGACTTTACCAAAGGTGGCTACTAACACATCAAACCAGTTCTACAAAAACTCACTTGTGGGGCTGAGGTTGTGGCTCAGTGGCAGAGCGCTTGCCTCGGACGTGTGAGGCACTGGGTTCGATCCTCAGCACCACATAAAAATAAATAAACAAAATAAAGACACTGTGTCCACGTATAACTAAAAAATATTAAAAAATAAAAATAAACAACGTGTATAAAACTACACAGCTAGCAAACTTACGTAACGAGGAATCTGAGGCATCAGCAGAACATGGCAAGGAATGGCCTTACCTTCCACAGTGACCTCGATTTCAGGAACCTTTGAATTACTCCCAGGGCTTCGGGGTCTTTTGGGGGACTGCAGTGCTGGAAAAGAACACAATCACTTTTGAATATTGTATAAAAACATTCCAGAAGGGGATGCTTCATAAAAGCAGAGTATTAGCATCCATATAGTTTGGCTCTTTTCAAAGAAACCTGAAGAATTAAACTGGGAGCGTAATCCTCCACTGGGACTCAACAAAGCTGTGGGGACACAGGTGGAGGAGGACTGCAAACATGACATTGTCAATGAAATGTTAAGAAAAAAGAGAGACAAGAGGTTCATTAAATAAAATACCTTAAATGACAAATAAACAAGAAGCCCCACAAACATGGCCCATGACTGCTCTGACACAGTGACCCTGGTGAAGGAAGCTCCAAGCACAGCGTGTAGCGGGGAGCGGCAGCGGCTCTTACCTTTAGTGTTTATTTTGCTAGCCATTCCAGGAGGCAAGTAGGAAACAACTAGCTCTGGTCTGGAAAGGAAAGCCACAGTGTTACACACAGTCCACACAGTCAGGGCAAATGATCACAACCAGTGTTTGGCATCCTCGCCAGGCAAGTGGGGGTGCACCTGTAATCTCCCCAACAACTTGGGAGCCTGAGGCAGGATGACTGCAAATTGGAGGCCAGCCTCATCAACTTGGTGAGACCTTGCTCAAAATAAAAACAAAAGGGCTAGTGCACAGTGGTGCACACCTGTGATCCCAGCACTGTGGGAGGCTGAGGCAGGAGGATCGCGAGTTCAAAGCCAGCCTCAGCAACGGCGAGGCACTAAGCAACTCAGTGAGACCCTGTCTCTACATAAAACACAAAATAGGGCTGGGGATGTGGCTTAGTGGTCGAGTGCCCCTGAGTTCAATCCTCGGTGCCAAAAAAAAAGAAAAAGAGGCTGTGCAGAGGACATGGGCAAGGCCGGAAGCGCAGCCGAGAGCCGGGCTTTCCTAGCAAGGACGTCGAAGTCCCACCTGCCACTTCTAAGAGAAGACATTAAGTAGCGCTTCACTGACTGCAGAGAGGGCTAAGGTAGCAACGACTTACTTCTTAACAACAAACTTGATTTTATTGCTCCCACGGACGATCCTTTCAAGTCGTGGAATTCCAAACCAGGTGGGGCTTCGGAAGGGAATTCCTTCTGGCAAACCTTCCACGTAAAGGAACTCTGGATTGGACTCGAACACGGGGTACGGGACTTTCACCGCCTCAGTGAGTCCAAGAGCTTGAGCTGGAAAGAGAGGAGAACACGCCTTGTGGTGAAAACCTCCGGCACCTGCGGCTGCCTTTGTGAACGTGCTGCACAACGGCCCTGCAGTCTACCCAGGGCCACTCCACACCGAGGCGACTGGCTTAGTGTGCTGTAGAATCTGAAGAATAAGCCTAAAAATTAAGTACTTTTCAGAGGAACATTTTAACACTGTAAATCAAAAGGACAGTTACGCTGTCATTCAAAATGACCCCTGTGCTCTGGGCAGAGAGGGATGGAGGTCTCTGGGCACAGCAGTGGCACCTCCTGCCTCAGGACTGTCCTCCAGGTGTGAGCCGGCTACTAAAGGACCCGAGCTGCCCAGGTGGCCTCTGAGCAGCACTCACAGCCGAGCGAGCAGCGGCAGAGGACGCAAGGCTCCTCCTCAGGGACACAGACGCTGATGCCAGGGGTTAAGTGGCGGACAAGAGCACCCGGACCCTAGCACTCCCACTCCCCCTTCCTCTCCCATGACACAGACCCAGTCACTCAGCACTCTTGCTGAATCTCCTCAGAATCATCCTCAAGACAGCGCGCCAGGAAACCGCTGTCAACAAATCTAAGTTGAAATAAACGATGAGACCTACTTGCCACATGGGTGTAGCCAGGTTAGAAGCAGAGACAGTGGGTCTGAGATGACCCCACTCCTCCCTTCCTCTCCCATGGTGACATGCGAGAACACTTAAGCCAAGAGAAATAATGACTTGCTTGGTTCACGTAGCAAGTTTAGCAGGAGAAATAAACTAACACCCAATTTCTGGGACTTTCCGTAAATGCTGAACTTTAATTCATTCCGAACATGGTCTTCATTTATTTTTAACCTAAGCAAGACATAACCAGTATGTTCTACTTACCAAATTTCAAATTAAAAATCTCCTCTACTTGCTTCCGTAGCTTGGTAATTCTAACATTCCAATCTTCTTTCACTGGAAAACAAAATTAGATATAATTAATTAGATTAGATTTAGATACCAGAATGGAGATATCCTTGTTTCCATTGATGCTCTTAATTCAATTTTGGCTTAAAAACAAAAACTGTGGACATTAAAGCAAAAAATGCTTTCCTGTATTTGTCAAATATAAGAAGGATTGCAGGAAGGCAGAATTCAAATTTAAATTCACGTTGTAAATGAAGAAAGGCCAATTCTCGTGAGAACGCTCACAACTAGTGCTTCTCTTGAATTCTTGCTTGGTGGTCCATCAGGACACAGGTGAGCCATACTCGATCCGCACGCTGGTCACCTTGGTATTCATAAGATGACCACACAGGCTCAGGGAGCCCCAGGCACATGTGGGGTTTATCTCCCCTTCCAACACTCCTTTCCTGGCAATGAACTCCACATAAGACTGCACATGGCCCTTGACAACTCAAGTCCCCAAATGGCAAAAGATCTACAAGTTATGGTCACCTTTTCTGACATCAGGCAGCAACAACCAATGAGATGGGAGGGAAAAGCCTCATCCAACCACAGCTCGATTTCTGCCCCGAGCAAGACTATAGCTGGACTGGTTGTCATGAACAACAGGGCCCAGGTGAGGGAAGATA
Source organism: Geosciurus inauris (assembly GCA_004024805.1). Taxonomy (NCBI): domain Eukaryota; kingdom Metazoa; phylum Chordata; class Mammalia; order Rodentia; family Sciuridae; genus Geosciurus; species Geosciurus inauris. The sequence continues at coordinate 563 of PVHX01021907.1, read as the reverse complement.
CAATTCTATGTCTGGTCTAACATGAAAAGGTAGGGCCACGTGGGCCCATGGAGCAGGTGCGATGTGGCCAGCTAGAACTGAGACAGGCTCCAAGTGCGAAAGACACCAGACTTTCAGATAAAGAACACACACGTCACTGTGTGTTTACAGGAGCGATCACAGAGTCAAGCACACCAATGTGGCCACAGGAAAGTACAAAACAGCACGGGTGGGGCACGGGTGGCCAGCGAACGGCATCTGGCTCAACCAGATCTTAAGGTGTCCACAGACCACACATGGCTGTACTCAGCTTCCACAGAGATGCGGGCAGGGAGGCAGGAAGGAGGACTCCAGAGCTCTAGAAGATTGACTTTAAACAGATATATATAGAATATTCCATCCTACAACAAGCAAATACACATTTTTCTCAGCAGTGCATGGTTCCTTCTCCAAAATAGATCATATGCTATGCCACAAAGCAAGTGTTAGTAAATACAAAAAAATAGATATACTACCCTGCATTCTATCTGACCATAATGGACTGAAACTAGAAATTAACGACAGTTTAAAAAAAAGAAGCCACT
>PVHX01021906.1:0-28781 GCA_004024805.1 Geosciurus inauris | reverse complement strand
AAAAAAAAAAAAAAACCATTACCTGTGCAGGGGCAGCTATACTGACTTGTGATCAATGTCTGAGTTCTATGAATTAGTCAAGTTCCATATAAAATCAACTATCAAAATTACCTTATATTTCTGGAAGTCAGAATTCTAAATGAATTTCACTGTGCTAAATCCCAGGTAACAGATGGAGTAAATACCTCCTGGAGGTTCTAGGAAAGAATCCTTCTTGCTTTGTCAGATTTTGTAGGTTGCCTACATTTCTTGGCTTGTGACTCCCTTCTCTCTTCAAAGTTAAAAATGGTTGGTTGTCTTCCTTATGCTGCATGAAACAGACACTAACTCTTCCTCAGCCCCCTGCTTTCCCTTTCATGGACCATTAGGCCTACCAACATAATGCAGGATAAACGCCCTATTTCAATTTCAATGAACTAGCAACCTTCATTCCATCTGTGCAATCTTAATTAGCCTTTGCCATGTGCTATCACAAACTCATAAGCTCCAAGGATCAAGACACAGACGTATTTGAGGACCCATCATCCTGCATATTTTACACTTCTGGAGACTCCAAAAGAAATGCTGCCAGTCAGACTTCTGACTCCAGATCAAAAAAGTAATAAATCTGTGTTGTTTCTGCCACTATATTTGTGGTAATTAGTATCTGCAGCCACAAGAAACTAATAATTGTTATCATGAATAAAATAATAATTTGAGAACAGAATTTGTATCTAAACTTCCTTGAGAATTTTTAGCAAGCCAGAATGATTCAAATATTTCCTGTATTTTAAAGATGATTCTTCTGTGGAATGTTAAAGCTGAGTAATGAAAATAGGAAAAACAAATAAATAAAAGACATAGAAAAGAACATTGAAAGTTATCCATGAGATAGATACTACCCTATGCTATTTTCCTGAACTATGTTCCTTAGAGTATTAGTGTTCTGTGAGATATCAATAGGTTTTTCAGGGAAAAAAAATTCTACAAAATCAAATATTTCTGAAAAACTCAAATTTATTTACCAGAGGACTTTATTGTGTTTACATACATTGGAAATGCCCCAGTGGTTGTGCAATGTTTCAAAAAATTTTTGGCAATGTAATTTATTTTTTTTCTCCTTATACACAATTCTTTTTAACTTGACTTGAGAAATGTTACACCAGCTTGGTACATTGGATACTCAGTTAAGACTACTATTAAAATAAAAATGCCTCTGAGCAATTGCTTTTATATACTTAATTAAAAATGGGGCTGGGGTTGTGGCTCAGTGGTAGAGCACTTGCCTAGCATGTGTGAGGCACTGGTTCAATTCTCAGCATCGCATATAAATAAATAAAATAAAGGTCCATCAACATCTAATAAAAAATATTTTAAAAAGAATGTATATAATTTAAAAAACCTGAACAGAAACTCAATTCAACTAAAAAATGTACATTGAAGAATCCCCACAGGTGTAACTTTCTTTAGTAAGTGCTACAAAGAAGCAAAATAGTTATGAAGTAGGTATAGACCAGTGTGATCCAGGTAAAATAAAGAACTCCTCAGTTTTTTGTATAATTAGATCCATGAATATCAGTGTAGAACTGGGGGTACTCTTTTGATTCTAACCAACTCACTCTTCCTGGGAGTTACTATACAGTAGCCAATTTATGGAAACACCTTACTTGCCCATTAACAGATGAATATATAAAGAAAATGTGGTATGTATTCACAGTAGTTTTACTAAGCCATAAAGAAGAAATTATTGCATTTGCTTGTAAATGGATGGAAATGGAAACATTATGCTAGATAAAATAAGCAACATTCAGAAAGTCAAGGGTTAAATATTTTCTCTCATATGCAGAATCTAGCCCAAATAAAGGGGAAAAAATGGGGAAGAGAGGGTAATCCAATAAAAATAGAAATGAGATCAATGGAGTAGAGAAATCATATTGAGGCAGAGAGAGAAGGAACAAGAAAAGGAAGGAACAGTGGAATGAAATTGATCAAATCATGCTAAGTATGTAAATTAATATACTACAATGAATTTCACCTTTATGTACATCTATAAAGCACTAATTTAAAAAAAACTATAAATAAAAGAAAAAGTAAACAAGATGAAACAATAAGCAGACACCAGGGATATTATAAAATATCTAAACCCCTATCTCTCACCACACACAAAACTCAACTCAAAGCGGATCAAGGAATTAGACCAGAGACCCTGTGCCTAATAGAAGAAAAAATAGACTCAAATATTTATCATGTCAGATTAGGCCTCAACTTCCTTAACAAGACTTCTAAAGTGTAAGAAATAAAATCAAGAATCAATAAATGGGATGGATTCAAACTAAAAAGCGTCTTCTCAGCAAAAGAAATAATTAATGATGTGTACAGAGAGCCTACATTCTGGGAACAAATTCTTGCCACATGCACATCAGAGAGAGCATTAATCTCCAGGATGTATAAAGAACTCAAGAAACTTAACACCAAAAAACCAAACAACCCAATAAAAAATGGGCTAAGGAGTTCAAAGCCAGCCTTATCAAGGTCGAGGTGTTAAGCAACTCAGTGAGACCCTTTCTCTACATAAAAACATAAAATAGGGCTGGGGAGGTGGCTCAGTGTTCAAGTGCCCTTGAGTTCAATCTCCAGTACAAAAAAAAAGGGCTAAGGAGCTGAACAGACACTTCTCAGACGATATATAATTAATCAACAAACATGAAAAAAATGTTCAACATCTCTAGGCATTAGAGAAATGCAAATCAAAATTAAGATTTTATCTCACTCCAAACTGAATAGCAGTTATCAAATAACAATAAGTGTTGGTAAGGATGTGGAGCAAAAGGCACATTCATACATGGCTGGTGGGCCTGAAAATTGGTGCAACCAATCTGGAAAGCAGTATGGAGATTCCTTAGAAAACTTGGAATGGAACCACCATTTGACCCAGCTATCCCACTCCTTGGTCTATACTCAAAGGATTTAAAATAAGCCTGCTACAGTAACATAGCCACTTCAATGTTTATAGCAGCATAATTCACAATTCCTAAACTGTGGAAGCAACCTAGATGTCCTTCAATAGATGAATGGATAAAAAAACAGTGGTATATATACACAATGGAATATTACTCAGCATTAAAAGAGAATAAAATTATGGAATCTGCAGGTAAATGGATGGAGCTGGAGAATATCATGCTAGTGAAGTAAGCCAATCCCAAAAAACAAAGGCTGAATATTCTCTCTGATAAGTGGATGCTGATCCATAATGGGAAGAACGAAGGAACTTTGATTGGTCAAAGGGGAGGGAAAAGAGAGAAGGGGGTATGGGGGCAGGAAAGATGGTGGAATGAGATGGATTTCATCACCCTAGGTACATGTATGACTATACATATGGTGCAATGCTACATCATGTACAACCAGAGAAAAGTTGTGCTGCATTTGTGTACAATGAAACAAAATGCATTCTGCTGTCATATATACCTAATTAGAATAAATAATTAATTAAAAATATGAATAAAGCATAGACTCAGAAAAAAATCAAAGAGGAGACTAACGTTGCTTGGAAAAGATCTATTAGAAGATGGTTCTTTTAGAACCTGAGAATGCGGAACAGGAAGATCAAGATGACTTTGGATGAAAAATATGAAAAATGCATGTGACATAGAATGTCAGAGTGGGGAGAACAGAATTATGCAAAGATAATGAGGGAATTGAGAAAATGTCAATATATATTTTACTCATTGTCTTGAAGATTTTGTAGGCTGTGATAGAATTGCTCTTTGAATTATACTTTGTCACCCTTAGGTCCACATAAACACAAGTCTAAATAATCCTATTTAGAAAAGTCAATGAAAAGAGCTCAAAAGGTTGTACAGAGATGTGATAGATTAGTGCCATCAAAATCATAGATTTGATAGTTTTAGCCCCTATATTTTATTTTTGATGCCACCTTTGTTAACTATTTCAGCTGAGTGCATTGCAAATCTTTTGTGTTTCAATCTTCAGAGGGTAAGTTGTACACAAAGAAGTTCATCTTTATTTTTTAAAAAAAGTCCCTTGATAATTTGTTCCTTTAAACTGCTGTTTCCAAAATACCTCATTATTTTGCTGTATTTTGAGCTCATAATTCAAATTTGTCTGTATAGGCTAGTGTATTTTAGAACTTAAAAAGTCTTTTAAAAAGTCTAGTCTTATTTTCTTCTTTTGTACCAGGAATTGAACTCAGGAGTACTTGACCACTGAGCCACATCCCCAGCCCTATTTTGTGTTTTATGTAGAGACAGGGTCTCACCGAGTTGCTTAGCGCCTTGTCGTTGCTGAGGCTGGCTTTGAACTTGCAATCTTCCTGTCTCAGCCTCCCAAAGTGCTGGGATTACAGGCATGCACCACCACATCCCACTAAAATGTCTAGTCTTTACTTCTGTGTTTGTCTCTATGTCCCACCTTCCTAAGATGAAAGGAACAAATACATTTTTCTGCCCTACTAATATGCAAATTCAGCTTCCCTGCATTAAGAGCTTTGTAGTACATATTGTTGTAACTGATGGGGAAGTCTAAGCTGGTGTAAATGCTGCTCTTGGCCTTGACATAAAATAGATGATTAAAATAAAATTGCACTTCTCTGGCAGCGTTAAATATTGGCCAGCTGCCCAAACTCAGTGGTGCATATTCTGGTAGGCTTAGCTTCTCTAACACATTGCACCACTGAGCTCAGACTTTCCCTGCCTGTTACTTTAGATGTGCTGGAATTGATATATTTATCCCGCCTCATTTCCTGTGAGTACCGAAGGTACTAAAGAAAAGATTAACCTGTAGGTATTATGAACACTGGGGACTCTTACATTAGATGTCACTTCTTGAAACATTGCCTTTTAAAAATGACACATATGAACCAGATCAAAATGAAATTTGTATTTTATAAGTAGTTTTAACCATTCGCTAGAGGATTATAAAGTGTATGTGTATGACATCATATCATAGACCATAAAAGGTTCTGTAAATTTTTCTATTTAATTCATAGCTCTAGGCACTATATTCAAAATATATAATAGCAAAAATTTCCATAAATTGTTCAGGCAAGACAAAACAACACAAATCTTGCTTTATACAATAGACTAAAAAAAGATATTTTTTAACTAATTTAAGAAAATTTTCCTTTTCCCCACCTGTGCCCTCTAATGGGTTAGTGGCTTGGTTGCATTTTTTCAGATTCACTTAGATATTGCTAGATAAAATACAAATCATTATGGTGTAGTGATTGAGGCTGGAGATATAGAATTGCTAGAATTTTAATATGATATCCACCATTAGTAACTGTGTACTTAGGACAGTTTTAGAAACATGTATTAACATACCTGTGGTCATTTTCCTCATGTATAAAAATGTTAACTTCTTTCTCAATAGGGTTTCTGTGAGGACTAAATTATTTAGTGCATATTCAGCACTGAGAACAGTTCCTAACCCATAGTGGACATTTGGTTAACATCAGATATTATTAATAACTAAGATATAAGCTTATGGAATATTTGAAAAAGATCATGTATAGAATAGCCCATGTTTATTCTAGGGAAGAGAAAACCTGAAGGTAAGATTATAGCTGCAATCAAATATCTGAAATGTTGGTAAGTGGTTAAGGCTTTGAACTAAATCTAGGAAAATAATGCAAAAATAGTGTATACCACACACAAATAAAAAGTTACCTGTCTGTTCCCAGTTCAAATATTATCTCCATGAATTTCAAGGTAGCCTACGTTTACACAAAAAATCATTAGGATTACAAAGTTTAATCTGTACTTTTACAGACTGTGTAACTGAAAAAAGAATCAGATAATATACACACCCTGGCCTCTTTAGAGGCTGAGATATTCACATAGGCATTATAAATTCCAAAACTAAGGTGAATTCTCAAGCACCCTCCCTCGTTGCAATTTCTCTTAAAACACACACACATACACACACAATTTGAGAGAGAGAACTGGATGATCAAAGGAACAACAGAAATAAAAGAAAAATAGAACAGCCTTTTTCTTGAGCTATATTACTGTGTTTTGAACATCACAAGCAAACCATTGTCAAATTCTTCAGCCAAAATTTAAATAACTTAAAATTATGTATGTTTAATCAGAAGAAAAGAAGCTTTCTATACATTTCAGAACTCCTGACTTCTTACTGGAATTGTCTAACAGAGTTTATGCAGCAATGATTCAGTACTGAGTTCACCTGGAAACTTGGAAAAATTCTGGTATCCAGGTTACATCCCCAAGGAATCTAATTTTATTAATCTGGGATAGTGATCTGGAATCAGTGTTTGAAAGCTCCCCAAGTATCTAATATGCAGCCAAGGTCAGGAACCACTGGTTATTTTAATTATTCCACTGAAGTATCTTAACACAATTAGCTGAGAAAATTATTACATAATAATAAAACCATTATGTAAATGAAACGTTATTTCATAAGTTAATAAACCTTTAAAGCCATGTCTTGTAGAGATCAAGAAAAGGCTCACAAGTTTGAGCTCTTCCAAGTTTTCAATAACGTTGTCATTGATAGCAGGTTTATGCCATGAATATGAATTCAACACAACACACATATAAAAATAAATTCCCAGTGTCATGAAGCTATGAGAAAGAAGCACTTCATAGACTCAGACATGGAACTATAAAAATGAATAAATTAAGGTCTCTGTTTACAAGAAGCTCAAGATTGAATTTTGACATAGAATAGCAGCACAGCTAAAGCATGCAGCTAACATTCATTTGTTGAGTTCGTACTGTGAGCTAAGCACTGCTTTGAACACATCACACGATTTCTCCTCTTTTTTATAGATATGTTTGTTAGCTCTTTGTTGCTGTGAACAAAATACCTGACAAGTACAAATAGAGAAGGAAAATTTTAGTTTGCACTCAATTTCAGAAGTTCAGTCCATGGTGGGCCACTTCCACTATTCTGAGCTTGAGGTGAGGAAGAACTTTGTGGTGAAAGGGCATTCCAGAGAAAAGCTGATCAGTCACAGCAGCTGGGAAGTAGAAAGCAGTGCAAGGGATAAAATGTAAGCCCTGAAGGCACACTCCCAGTGACCTACTCCTCAGCCATGCCCCACCTGCCTACAGTTACCAGTTAGTCCATTCAAATTATTAGTCCAGAGATGGATAGATGATTAGGGTACAGTTTTCATAATATGATTATTTTACCTTGGAACACTCCAACATTAATCCAGGAGCTTTTGGGGGCACACTTTATATCCAAACCAAAACAGTAGGTGAAGAAATAGAGGAATTTAGATGCTAAGAAAAGTATCCAAGGTTGTATTGCTGCTAATGGTGGAGGCAGGATATTACCCTAACATGAGAACCAGGGAACCTGCATCTGTAATTACTAAGCCAAGCTCAAAATTACTCTGAGACTTTGCCACTCAACAACTCTCTGCATCTTCATATGAAAATCCACATGAGATTATTAAGAAAAAATTGTTCTTTTGAAAACAAATTGTTCCATGCTTCATTAAAAGCAAGATTGGAGATTTTTATTTTTTTAAACTTCTGAACAATCCTTAACAAAAAATAATGGTGATTTTTGGTTTTCAATAATAAAAAAATAATTCTTTTTTTATGAAGTTTGCTTTCTTTATTGTTGTGCAAAAAAGTATGAGTAGAACCAAAAGTAAATAAACATTGTCACATTTGTTGACACTACTCTCCAGTTCCTCATATTAACTTTACTATTCAAACAACAGAAAGTAGGCAGTAATTTAGGGATTAGGAAAAAGGATAAAGACAAAAAAAAAAAACTTTACTAAGATGTTTATTCTTTTATACTATGTATAACTGTACTCACAAAGATGGCTTCTTTTACTTCTCTGCCACAGGTATTCAGTTGTATATAAAATTGAACCTGCTCAACAGCTGAGGGAGACTAGAAATGATAGGCCTATCTCCTGGTGCATTATTATAGAACTAGAACATTATTATACAATTGTGCCGCTACCAACTTGTAATTTTTAGAGACTGCTGTTTTGGTCAGCTTTTTCACTGCTGCCACTAAAAGGCCCGACCAGAACAACTGTAGAGGAGTAAAGATTTATTTGAGGGCTGATGGGGCTCAAGGTAAGGCAAAACATTGTGGGAGGGGAGCAGCAGAGAAAAATGGTTCACATCACGATCAGAAAGCAGAGAGAAAGACTCCACTGGCTAGATATAAATATATACCCAAAGCCATGCCCCAATGCCCACCTCCTCCAGCCACATCCTACCACTTTAATTACTACTCAGTTAATCCCTATCAGGGGATTAAATCATCGATTGGGTTAAGACTCTCACAACCCAATCATTTCTCCTCTGAACCTTCCTGCATTGTCTCACATGTAAGCTCTTGGGGGACATCTCATGTCTAAACCATAACAATTACAAACAATGCTTTCTCTTGGAGTTAAACCAGAAATGACTTCTTATGTTCCTTAGGCTTTGTAATGTGTACAGAAATATAGGGATAATGAAGAGGTTCAAAATTTGGTCTCCACCAGTTACCAATGTAGTCAACGATGACCCAGTCTTGCAAGACCCCATCTTGATAACCAGTGTCTCTGTCATTAAGCATTTAGTTCTTCAACTTCAACTTCTCCTAGGTTAAGTTCACTACCAGGTAATTTGAAGAGAGTTGCTCCTAGCTGTAGCAGTAACACATGGGGTAGCCAGTGCTTGTGTACAATCAGAACCTCTTCTACAGTTCTTCTCATTAGAATTTTATCAAATTCCTCCCTCATGCACTGAAATCTGGTGGTAACAGAGCTTTCCTTCTGATAGAGGGGCTTTTTGTACCAAAAGGACAATTGCTGAAAGGGTACAGGTTGATAGTACACTCCAGGGTGAGGCACTTGGTCTGCTGGATGTAATTGTTGCCTAACTGGGTGACCCCACTCCGGCCCTCCAGAGCCACCCTGTGTGTGAATGATTAAGTTGAACCACAGACATGTTGATGAGCTCTGGAAATGGGTGCAGAAAATGGAAGGCAAGGGAGATATCCATGTCCTGCTCAGCAGCCATTGTCTGCCATTAAGAGGAGAGTGCAATAGAGGCAAAAAAAATTCTTGGTAATGTATAGCCTAGATAATTTATGAAGTATTTGGATGAAATAGTTCACAGCATTGAAACAAAAGATGGAAAAACATACTAGAGGAGCTAAGGGATCAAGTAGACCTCGGAACATAGGAAAAGGGAACAATGGAGTCTTTTCAGGTCTCCATTGTTGGAATTAATCATATTCAACATGCCCTCCCCTTGTTTGACCTCCTAAATATCCCAGTATCAGGAAGAGTGTGATCCATCAAGCTTCAGGTCCCACCTGCTGGCTAGGAGAGGCCTATCACCTTGATAATTAATTCTCCCACAGTTACTTAAAATGAGAGGAAATATTTGTGCAAAGAAATATATAAAAGGAGGAGGAAATCAAGCAATAACAACAGCTGACCAATAAATTCCTACTGCTATTGAAATGAAGAAATGCAATAGTTTTGAAAAGCCTTATAAAATGTCTGCCTGTTGGTCAAAAACAATTATGTGTTAATTAAGAAAAATATTTTAAAGCTAAATAAAATAAAATAATTCATTTAAAAAAAATGACCCTTGAAGAGGAAGATGGGAAGGCATAGAGTGTAATTCATGCACAAGACAGCTACAAGGACAATCCCTATGCATCAGTAAGTTTATTCATCCTCCCCTGAAATCTACCTTCCCCATGTATTACATTATGCTTTCAGAACAAGATCTGTCCTTTCCTAGGTAATTGGGCTAAAGCTGATTAACTCCAAAGCTTCTATCATTGAAATTTATTTAACATGAAGCCAGAAACAGCTCTTTGCTCACCTAGTTGAGTTAAAATTTGAGAGGACTGGTCTGTCTCCCCTTGACAGCTTCCCTTCTGAAGGCTGGATTATGCCCTTCAAGTGGAATAAGATAGGCACCTCTCCACATCGGTGTGGCTAGTCCCCAGTACTTCCTCACAATATCACTTCAATGTTTACCAGGCTTCATTTCATTTGCACGCTAAGAGCCTTATGCTGTCCACAAGATCCAGTTCAAATTCCTAGTCATAGCCTAGTTTTCTAGCTATACATGATTCCACTGCTTCAGACACATATAATCTAGCCACACCAAAAAATTACTATCAGCCTTCAAGTGGATGATGTTCCAAGTCTGAGTGTCCCCATATGTGCTGTGCTCTTCATTCCTAACATCCCCATCTCATAAACTGCCACATATTTATACTAAATCAGCACAAATATCAACTTAGAAAGAGCTACACACTTCTCTGGGACTCTGATAGGTGCTTATACACTGAAACTAGCTACTGAAGAAACTCAAGCCATATCATATCTTATACCCAGTAGAGCTAGGCATGCCCAGGACTCCTACCCAGCCTAAGATGGCATATGTTGCTCATATTTGTACTAAAATATCTTAACAGTATTATTCTTTTTTTTTAAATTTTTTAAGTTGTAGATGGATGGACACAATGTCTTTATTTTATTGCTTTGTATGTGGTGCTGAGGATCGAACCCAGGGCCTCACGCATGCGAGGCAAGCGCTCTACCGCTGAGCTACAATCCCAGCCCCAACAGTATTATTCTTATCTGTTTACCCATTTCTTCTTTTGTACTGTGAGCTTTTTAGAGACAGCACTCTTTTGTAATCATCTATCACCATCAATTCAATAAACACTTATTGAGTACCTACTATGCTGAGGAATTGAGCAATGTACCAAGAATTAGTGAGAAACATAAACGGCCCCAGTTGTCACAGCGCCTGAGCACAGGTGTTGAGAAAGACACAATGAAGCACTAACAATGTGTGCTATGCAATGACAGGAAAATGAAGGCCACATGAAAGCACACTTAACCCTCACAACCATACTATAAGGTAAGTTAGTTCCTCATTATACAGAAGAAGAAATGGGGAAGCTAAGATGTTCCCATTAACTTCCCACATATTGCTCAGCTAATGATGGATATATCCCTAATCCCAAGCCCTGCAGGACTCTAAACCTTGAGGCTCATGTATCATGTTGTTTCTTCTCCCTCCCCTCCCCCCCAAAAAAAAAAAAAAAAAAGATGAGACTAGATTCAGTCACTTGTGAACATTGAGTGAGAAAAAGTGAGGGTCCAAAAGAGACTCCCAGGCAAATCATAAGGAATAATGATACAGGGCTGCCTGAAAAGCAAAGCAAAAGAAGATATAACAAAGAGGTAGGTTAAAAACCAGGACAGCTTTCATTTGTAAAAGCAAAGAGTAGAATACATAGAATAATTAGCATTAAACAGCCTCTCAATGAAAGTTTAATGACAGATTTGATGAATAAATAATTGAAAAACAGGCCTCCTGTATCTCTTAAAGAAATCTTGAGGATCAGTGCTTTCTTTTTTTAGAAGCATTTAAGACAATTCTATGTAAAATGATGAATATAAATATGAGAATCACATCAATGATGATTTTTCAATTATGGTGAAATAGACTGAACCTGAGACCTGCACTATAAATTCTGTAACTCTGTGATAATCATTCTACATTTTTAAAAAGATAATTTGATGATAAGATACCTATTTAACATTTTATTCATAATTTCCTTCCCTACAAAACAACATACAAGTAGAAATTGCCAATTCCTTGAAAGTTCTGAGAACACAATCTATCAAAGATGGAACTGTGATTTGACCTTTCATTTAGTGTTGGGATAGATTCAGACTGAGTACTTTATAAGTGCACTACTGTTTTTACTTGATGGGCAACGTAGAATGCATTATTGAACACAATGACAATATTCAAAGCATAAAAATTACCACAAAGAATAGAAAATAAAATTTTAAATATAATTAGCACTATCAAAGAAAGAACAAGGATGGAATTGACCCTAGATAAACCATTTAATAATCCTTCCAAATGATATTTTAAAATGTGAGAAATCATAAGATTAATTTTTAGGCTATTTTTTATGCTGCAGGTTACTATTCATGCATACCATTCATCAATCTGGTACATCAGTGGATAAAGAGAAAAGAATAAAGGTAAATAAATCATGGAATATTGTTTAGTTAAAATTATTGAAATATGTATAATTGACTTGTCAATTCCCTAGTTAAGTTCAACTCACCTAATATATACTATTATATTCCATTAAAAGGCCTATTATATTCCATTAAAAGGCCTTCATTAAATAATACTTAACATGTTTTCTCATTTAGTAAAATGACTTTGATTTTTAAAAAAATATATTATAATATTTTATATTATACTATAATTATAAAATATTATAATACTTTCATACTCGACATAATTTTTCTAATCAAATTTTCCATCATCCATATATTCACAAGGAGGCGTATTGGAATCAGTTTTAAATGTAGGGTACAATTTATCTTATTTCTAGTATGCTAATTCACCCTATTTAAGTGACTGATACTTTTCTCATATGAAACTAAATGAAGGGGCATATGAATGGAGTGTCCAATGACCAGTCATCTACAAAGCATCTTGGATTAATGATGACATTCTCACCTTCGTTCTCTTCCATTCATAGTCCACACTTCAGCAATCTAGTCCAATGCCAGAATCTTTTGTGTGGTGCTATCAGATGTACTTTCTTATGGCTGAAGGAATCTCCTTAATCATCTTCTGTTAGAATATCAATTTAGGAGTCCAAACAGGCTAAAGGTGCTAAAGAAGTGCTATAGTGGTAAAACATGCTGGTTTTCTTTTTGATGTGCTATTATTTCCCCCAAAGTTATGTGTCAGGTTATTCTTATGTTACATGTTATCAAACAATGTCTGTATTATGACTAGCCTAAATAAATAATTTATGGAAGAAAGTTATGAGTTTAACATATTTAATGTGGATCCAAAGTAGACACTGCATTTTTATTTTGTTTTTCCATGTCCTACTCTTTTGGTGATTGATTAATAACTTACCATTTCAAGCATGAAATTTTAAGAAAAAAGAAATACTATTTTTCATGGTACAAAATGTGTTCTGAACCAAGCATGAATATTTAAAAACAAAGAAATATTTTCTTTAGTATAAAATATGAATGAAACTACCTAGAGTCTAAATCTAATACTTTCTCCTTCTGAGCATTTGTTTTCCTACTGTCCACTGAGTACTCTAGCCTGGATTATAACACTATTCCACCAAAACCATTCTCTCCAAAAGCACCATTTTTTTTAATCACTAAATCCAATGATCACTCTTCTTCCTTGATCATTCTGGAATTCTCAGAAGTATTTGATACAGGTGTCTGCTCCCTCTCCTTGAAAAACATCTTCTTTTACTTTCATGGCACAATATTCCACTGATTTTTCTCCAACTTCTCAGAACCATTCTCTTATCACTGAGGTTAGAAATTCCTCCCCAACCAGTCCCTGAAGATTAATGTCCTTAAACACACTCTTTTACTTCTCTACCATCATAGACCACCATCTCATCCACCCCTGTTCCTTTGATATCAATTTTATACTGAATACCATTAATGTTCTATCTCTAGTTCAGCCTCTTCCCCGAATTCCTTATCTATACCGAGTACCAGATACCTCCACTTGAACATTTTACAGACATCTCAAACTCAATATATCCCAGACTCACCACCTTGCTAACTAACTCTTCTATGGTTCCATCTTAATGAATGGTTCCTTTGCATAGCCTGTGGTCCAAACACAAATCCTCAGCATCAACCTTTATGTCCCCTCTCCTTCATCTGACAACTGTGATCACCAATTCTTAGTGATGTTAGTTACTAAGTATACGTACATCATTACCACATTTTTTTACCCCAGCTGGTCCATCTCATGTACATTACAACCAAAACCTCATACGTGTTTTTATTCTGTTATCTATTGCTCCCTTTTTTTCATGTTGGAGAATATTATTTCTCATTTTTTGCATATTACAGAAGTAATTATATATATGTATATATTATATATAATTATATATATACATATATATATAAACTATTATCTTCATGCTTAAAACCTTTAGATTGCTTTCCAACTCCTTTTTCATAAAGCTGGAAATCAGTGACATAAATACTGTTTTAGTAGCCCACTCATCAACCATTCCTACTTTCCCCTACTCATTGTACCTCTAATTAAATGGTCAATGCCATCCATTCCCACTTCACTACCAGTTTAGTATGGTTAGCAGCTACTTTTTTTATTCATAGTATGATTCCCATGACTCAGCATAATTCTTGACACAATGTAAGTGCTAGATAAATAAGGTTTATTAATAAAACTAAATTTATAAAATAATAGAAGACTTCCAAAGACTTTATTCATGCATGTGTTCAATGTAATTCCAGAGCCCATATACTGAGGAAAGCACAATGTCCAACTGCATCCTGAGCCTGTTAAGAATAGCCATATAAGAAATGGTGATAAACAGTATTCTTCAGCTTGACTTCAAGACTTCAGCTAAAGTAAAAAGGAGATGAGCAAATGCCACTCCGAGGAGGAACATGGGACTGAAGCAGAAGCTGTATGTTCACTCACAGGGCACTCTTGCTAGAAGACAGCCTATAATGGATCCATTTGTCCTGTGAGTCTCAGAAACATAGAAAGTATCAGAAGCACTGAGTTACAGGGAGATTGATTTATTACCCATAAAGACCTTTCTTTCAGCTAAAGATAGAGGAGAAAAAGAAACTGAGAATATGCTAAGCAAAAATCACTTCAAACCCATTTTTACCAAAATAACATGGTCTTCATAAGAATATGAAACCAATGGATGCTAAAGCCCATCCCAGAAGGCCCCTTTTCTTGGTCCTTCCTATGACTACTAAAAACTTCTCTTGGTCCTCCCTTTATAAAGTGTACTATAACCATCTTTTATATTTACTCTCATTTTCCATAGCATAGATTAAATCCTACCAGATAGCTTGTTTCAAGCAACTAGCAAGTTATAACATTTCAGAAGACGTTTCTATTTAACACTAATTAGGTGACTATATAAGCACTGATAGCCAAAGGAAATTTGTTATATAATGCATGTTTTTAAATGAAATGATGAATGATGAAGCCAAACAAAACCAAGCAAAAAAATTAATAATAATAATAATAATACTCTACAGGCAAGCTGAGGACAAAACATTAAGTAAAACTTTCTTCTTTGGACCCAGAAATCTATTCAATCTCATAAATCAGAATTTTGCAAACACTATTGGGAGATGAATTTGGAAGCAGATTGTAAAATTCTACTTTTTATGTTAAAAGTACCACATTTTCACTAAAAATACTATAATGTATTTTTTATTATAAAATTAAAAAAGACCTACACATAAAAACTTAAAAGATAAAACTTCCTGGAGAAAACATAAAAGATAATCTTTTCAACCTTTGGGTAGGCAAAGACTTCCTAGAACACAACCTTAAAACACAACTTAGCATTATCCTTAAAAGAATGTGAGAAAGTGGAGCTCATCAAAATTAAAATGTGCAACCAGGCACAGTGAGGTACTTCTGTAGTTCCAGCTACTCTAGAGGCTGAGGCAGGAGGATCACTTAGCCTAGGAGTTCAAATCTGGGCAACACATGGAGATTCCTTCTCAAAAACACATAAATAAAGTAAAATCCTCAACAATTCACGCTATTGCTAACAAAATAAAAAGCAATGCAAATGCAAGGAGAAAATGTTTGCAATGCATATACAGCTGAGAAAATAAAAGCTAAGATGACTGAGAAATAAAAACAAGCAACCCAATATTTTTAAATGGGCAATTTGAACAGAAAATTCACAAGAAGAAAAATCCATAAACAAACATGTGAAAGGATGGCCATCCATTAGTAGGGAAATAAAACTCAAACTATAAGGAGATATCAATAGCTATTCCTCAAACTATAAGGAGATATCAATAGCTATTCTTAGAAATAACTAAAATGTAAATAGCTGGCTATATCAAGTGCTGCAAAATATATACAGCAACTGTAACTCACATGTTTCTGAGATGAAAAATAGTACAATTTTGGGAAACTCCTCAGCTGTTTCTTGTAAAGTTGAGCATGCCTCTCTACCCTATCATTCCATTCTAGTTCTGGATAGAAACCCAGGAGAAATAAAGCATGTGCTTATAATAATATTATCATATTGATGTTTACAGCAGCTTTATTCATACTAGCAAAAGCTAGACATAATGGAAATATCCACCAAGGAAGTAATGGAAAAACAAATGGCAGATAGTGCTATACTGTAGTAGTCTATAAAAAGGAACAAACTTCTGATTCACACTACAGATGGATGAATCAAAAAATTAATGTATTGATCAAAAGAAGACCAATATAAAGAGGATACTGTATGAATCCATTTCTGCTAAAGTCTAAGAAAGTAAAATTAAAAAGGAAATAATATCATTGGTTGTCAAAGGGTCAGGCAAGAAGATTAACTACTAAGGGCCTGTGAGCCCTTCTCGGGGTGATGACAACATAGGGCACACATTGCTCAAAATTTGTCAAAATTTATACTTAAAATTATACCTCAAAACCATTGATATGATTATCTTCTCACCAAATATATTTAATGTCTCCATCCTGATTATAATAGAAATGCTAACAATAAAATTTCAAATATTAAAAATGGTATAAAACAAAATCAACTATATTATTTCCTCCAAGAGAAAGCCATATCTTAAAATAGTTTGTTATAACTTATTCATAATATTGTGTATGAAGTGTATTTATATACACATATATATATCTATATATACATACAGATGTATGCATAGACATACACATAGTTTTATTTTACAAAAACTGAACAAGCTGGGCCTAACATACTTTTCTATTTGTTATCTTTTAACTAATGTTTTCTGATGCTCTATGTCACTTCCTACAGTATTCTAATGAGTACAATAAAATTGTATCCTAATGAATACCATGCTTAAGATTTGGTAATTTATTTTATAAATGCACCATGATTTATTTTACCAATGTCCTTGGTTGGAAAAAAATTCAAAATCCACTTTCAGATATTTAAAGTTGACAAATGAAAAAAAAATGAGTGAGTTGCTCTTTCAATACAAAGATATCTATTGGCTGCTTTTGTAAGATAAAGCATTTTGTAATTTACCCAGAGTCAAAATAAATATGTATCAGCCATGCATGCACTCATAACTAATGAAAAAGGCTAACAGTAGAAACATTGCATGATTAAGTATGAAGTTCTTAAGAGGACATTTAGAACAGATAGGAAAAGTACAACTCAGACTGATGAAGAAGTATACAAAGTTGTATGATTGTGGCTGGCAGATCCAACAGGATTTCCTGGCTTTCTGATCTTCCTGTGGTGGTGTGCAGAAGTTTTCTTTTGTGTAATGCATGATCTTGGCTTCATTATGCGTGAACACCTGAGAACACCAATCTTACCTGCATTTGAATTATTCAGAAAAAAAGGAATACCATGTGATGAAGTCCTGGAGGCAACGTGGTGTTTGTCTTTCAGGGATGTTTCTTTATGCTCCACAATTTAACACCCTGCAACAGCATGAGGCATCTAATGATTTTTTAAAACAGCTTTCTGCTGACAGCATAAACAGAAACAAGTTTATTTTGAATGAGCAGCTGCTGTTTTTTCATCAAGGAACGTCGCTAGCTGAAATAATGCAGCAGGCTGGCACTGCCGTGAGAGGATAAACATCTACGGGGTTTGTGGACTGGCAAACATAGGACCATTTTGCTTCTGCTGCAATTACCAATAAACCAAACAGCCCATCTCCAATTTTATGAGAATGAAAAGTTAAGCCAGTCTGCAAAAGAGTTGCAGAAATAGCTGCACAGACTGTCTTATTTTAATGAATGGATCAACTGCAGATGTCAGGTTATTTAGTCCGTATATGTGGAATTTACAATTTTTTATTTTTCAGATTTTCTTTCAATTGATCTTTTTCTTAAAATGTGCTCACTTCCCTTTAAAAGACATTTCATATCTTACAAGTAAAAGTTAAGGCAACATAGAGTCATTGAGGCAAAATTCCCTTTTTGCCCTTTGTAACAATCTATTAGTAAATAGTTACCTTCTCTCAGTAAAGATCTGAGTGCCTTAGATTTGAGCTGAAAAAAAAAGAAAAGTACTTGAGAAAGGTCTTTAGTCAGCAAATGATTGTAAGAAAAGTTCTGAGTTAACAGAACATTGGAATGAGAGATTTCTCTCTTTTGGAGTCTTTTATGCCTTTATATCATCCCACTTTATTTCAGTGCTTGAAGGAAAGGTGAGATGATTCTAGCATTCATCATCTTATTTGTACGTACCTGCAGATCAACAATTATATGACACCACCTTTTTGACGAATCGCAAACATACCATTCAAGTTAAGTATAATAACTACTCCTATGTTCTATTAGGAAATAAAGGAGTTTTGGTTTTCTGGTTTTTTTGTTTTTTTTTTTTTTACATTTTTAACTCCCTGAAGAGTTGCAAAAATCATAGAGTCCATGTCTAACCTTCATTCAGCTTCCTTTATGTGAACATGTTACATAATCACAGAACAGTTGTAAAAACTAAAAAAGTTTATGTTAGAGTTGATAAGTTTTAAAAACTGCAATTAAGATTGCTGCTAACTGACGAACATACAATAGAAACACAAGAAGATAAAAAAAATAAATCTGAAGGGACTTCTGAGAGGAAAGAGATGACTTCCAACCAAGATGATGTGTTCGTAGTTCAGTGGAATTTCCACTAGGATAATTGAGATCTGGACAGGGATCAAGGGGGCCAGAATAAGACCTTTGAAGTTTATCGAAAAAGGAGTAAGATATAAAGCAAACATTTAAGTGTAAGGGGAATGGTGGAAATCTTTATCCTATTAAAATTTGGAAACAAACCCTTTATCACTGAGTTTTCAGTTTAATAATTTAACAGTTATATCATTAGAGAAACTGTAAATTGTATAAATCAGATCAAAATTAATCATTTTTTAAAAGTCTGCAAACCTTGATCCCATCATAAGCTATTGAATATACCATTAAATTAGATAGTGAACTCTTTCTTGGCCAACATCCAGGTAATTATAATTGTGCTCTCACTCTCTCACCTTTGCATAGTTAGCATATCAGCAGGTGAATAGGTCATATCCTTAGGGTATCAATTAATCAAATTGCAGAAACTTCACCATTTTCTTTAGCACTTTAAGCACATTTAATACTGATCTCCTTGAGGATCATGGAAATTCACGGAAAATGTTGCATATAGTAAGCAATCAATTATTCATGTGCTGGGTTATTAATATCATTTACAATTTATATAACACAGATGTTTTAAAATAGGGTAAGTCTGCATTAAGAAGGGATTGGCCTGACACAGAGGCAACAAGTTTGCTAGAATAATTATCAGGTTCCTTGGGTTAAGGGACAACAACAGCTTGTTGATTAGGGTAGTTGTTGACATTGGCTATCCTACAAGGATGAATTGATGCCTATTTTGAATTTTTGTTTGTAGCAAAAGTAAAGGCACCACGTAAGTTCTCATTCTAGATATTTTATTTTATTCTCAAAATGAGTGAACATCTCTCCTTATGTTGAACTACCAGTCTTTGAAAGTAGCTTGAACAGAAGGATACAAACAACATTGTTCCCTTATTCAAACCCACCAACATCCTAGATCTAGAGTAAACTCTGCTGGAGGAAGAGGATCAAGAACTCTATGCTTTTTTGTTTGCCATTGGCTTCTATTTTTCCTTCACTAAAGCCATTTATAACCATAAACTCAATTGTAAAGGTAATCCCTTCATCTGTCAATTAAAATTCTACCAATTGTGCATGACCTCTCAACTTCCAACTGTGTGAGGTGTTAAATGCCCACCTTTCCTCAGAAATGCTCCCTGCCCCTGCATGCTTTTGTAGCATTTGTGTCCCACAGCATTGCTGGGCCCTCCTGGATGGTATTCTGTTGTTTGTTCCTATGCCATATATGGCCTCATCTCAACAAGAATGAGAGGTCCTTGAAGACATCTGATGAACTTTTGATTCTTTCTATGATTAACTTTCCTGAAAAGCTTGAAGGCTGGTCCTTCTACATATCTCACTTCTGATCAATGAGAGCCACTCTGGATATGGACCACTGTAGAGTACTTGTATCACCTGCATCACCAATTTGTTTTTATTAGAGCAATTATTAAGGGCTCATTAACTGCAAAGTACTATACTGGGTACACAAAGGTGTTCATGGGCAGATTGTTTCTAAGAGGTTACTGTTTAAGAGGAGAAATAGTTCATGTACAAAAATAACTATAATCCAAGTGGGAAGCTATATGTGCTTAAGAAAGACACAGTTAAAAGTTCTTTGTGTGTTAGAGATGCACTTAGATTGAACCTTGGAAGACAGGAGGATTTCAGACTGAGAAGGTATAAAGGAAACCAGTGCAGGAAACTGTGCAGATCCCACAGGGAATATCATAAACTAATAGAAGAAAATAAGTTATTCTAATTGATTTTTAAAGTAGAGTCCATTCAAAATAGTGAAGGATATTAAGTGTAAGATTTAAGAGTTTAGATTTTATTCTGAAAACAATATTCTTTTTTTTTTTAATTTGGGAAAGTCTTAAATGTGCTTTTGAATGACTACTGTGCTATCAGAATGTAAGATAGGAATAAGAAAGAAGGATCTGTAAACCTAAGGTGTTACTTAATTTGATAGTTTCAAATTAATGTGTTACTTAATTTGATAGTTTTAAGAGCAAGCAATGGAAATAGAAGATGAACAAGAAATACAACGAAGGTAGAATCAACGGAACATGTTGCACACATCAGACAGAGTTCTGCCTTCCCTAGGGACCAAAGTTTGAGATGAAAGCTATTCTGAGATTTTGTGATGAAAAATAGTATGCAGAGCCCTAGGGAGCCAAAAAATATGAAGAATGCATTTACCAATATCTCTCATACAAGTTTTATAAAAACAAATATGCTGTGCTAAAGAGGAGAAAAAGTGGATTAAAATACATATTTTAGGATAGATAAGTAAATGAATATGCCAAAGCAAATTTAAGGGAATCAGAAATTTACAGCATAAAGGAGATTTTCCACAGGCTGAGGAAAGGTTAAAGGTATGACGACTTGGTTGTCAGTTTTTTATTTAATTACACACTGGATATATTAGAAAGGCATTCATTTGGGTAAGGAAAATATTCTACTAAATATCTGCCAAAGATTAACTAACACTAGCCTATGTACCAAGAGTATATACAATTTTCCCATGATCCAAATCAATGTTTTACTAAGATTTACATGATCTCTTCTGCTAATTTCTATCTATTTTTCTCTTTGTGTGTTGCACTCATACACTTAATTTTAAAGAAGCTCTGTGAAGTTAAACTTAACATAGGATTATGGTATCGTAGTATACGAATAAGGAATTTAGAAGTATCTAATATTTTGTATAGGATGAAATGAAGGAGAGGAGATGTGAACATTAAGGCTAACATGTTAACTTGCAAATCACAAGAATAGGGCCTGAAAAGAAAAAGTCAAAGTAGGAACCAATAATAAAATTGAAAAACACTATTTATAAATAAAATGTTCACTTGGTAAACTAAGACATTTACTAACTTGTATTGATCAAGGTAGTGGCATTGATATACACAACTAAATTTCTGTTTTATATATAGCATGTCTTTCTCTATGTGATATTTAGCGATAGTTAAGCATGCATTTGAGTAAGCTGCTCCTCAGGCAAACGTGACTGGTGATGTAGCTATAGGCAAAGAACTGGGGAAAGGAAGGGAGAAATATACATTCAGCCATTCTACTCATCACCTCTGAGACAAAATGAAAATACAGATATAGATATTGATATACATGATGTATAGATACAAACATGGATATATGTAGGGTCCTGTGGATCATGATACAGATGATGATACTAATAGGCATTCAGGCTTATCAGTGGGTTCTAGGTCACAGTAAGATAGAAGTAAGAGGTTCTGAGTACTGTTACACAGTAGGGCGACTATAAATAACAAGGGACTACACATTTCATAAAGCCAGAAGAAGCCAATGGTGCACACCTATGATCCCAGAAACTTGGGAGGCTGAAGAAGAAGAAAGGGAAGTTCAAGGCCAGCCTCAGCAATTTAGTGACACACTGTCTCAAAAAATAAAACAAAAAAAGGCTGGGGATGTAGTTCTGTAGTAGAGCAGCCCTGGGTTCAATCACAAGAACCATAAAATAATAATAAAAATGAAAAGCTAGACTAAAGGATTTTAAAAGTTTTTACCATAAAGAAATAATAAATGTTTGAAGGGATAGATTTGTTTAATGTGGTTGAAACATTAGGTAATGTCTACATGTATCAAATCATCACATTGTACTACATTAAAATGAACATTTTTTTTTATTTTTATGTATCAGTTAAAAAATTAATTTAAATTTAAAAAATAACCATTCAGACTACTGCCCAGATCATATGCCTGAGTCAATACAAATATAGTGTTTGATCATTTTATAAATCTCTTGATCTTAGTGTTGCTTAGAAGATTATAAGAAATCAAAATCTTCATATTGTAAGTCATCAATGTTTGAAAAAGACAAAAGCAGATTTAGCAGGTAGCATTAATAAATATTGACTGTGTGTTCCAAGTTTTACAGAACAAAAGCATCATTAATTTTCTTCACTTCTCATTGGATTGTGTCTAGGACTCCTATCTGGAGAAAGACTTTTCAAAAACCAGTGTAGCACCCACCTTCTTTTGAGAGGAAAAACTCACTTCCTCCCAGGAGTCCTTAACAGAAGTCAGTGAATGTTTTGTGCATTTTTTTTTTTTGCATAAAATGATACTTCTGTTGCATTAGGGAAAATGTGAAATATTCAACATACAAATTCTATTCCAAAATCAAGTCATAATATCTTGATTCAAGATGCTTATAATAGTTCTTTGATAATTAGATGGCCCCTTGATTGTGACTGTAAAATAGAGTACCTTACTATGTCTTAAGTGCTCAGGAACATAAACAGATACAACTCATCATGGAATTATGTATGCACTGTAACAAAATAGGATAGTGAGGGAAATAATTTCCCTTCTTTAATTATTTAATTATTTATGATACCAGGATAAAATTACATAACAGGTTTCAGAATCATGTTTAATGAATTTATCTCATCTACTCTCAAGGGGCTGTCTTCTATTCTAACACCATTCATAAAACAGTGTACTTCACAAGGTATGGAGTATAGTGTAGATAGGACGAAATGAAAAAAATAATGCCAGCACAAGCCTTCCCAGAACACCTACAATAAAATTAGACTAGAGCCAGGTATGTGACATATGCCTGTAATCCCAGAGGCTCAGGAGGCTGAGGCAGGAAAAACACAAGTTCAAGGCCAGTCTTAGCAACTTAGCGAGACCCTGTCTCAAAAAATAAAAATAGGGCTGGGGATGTGACTCAGTAGCTAAGTACTCCTGGGTTCAATCTCTATTTAGTGCCCCTCCCCCAAAGATTAAACTGGAAAGATCAAGGAAATCCCAAAATGAATTTTAAATGTTTTTTTTAAATCAAAAAGTAAAAGTTGGTTAAATAAGTTCCAAAACTTATAGGCTCCTAAAAATTGAATCTAATTGGCCTGAAAAGCAAGGCTGTGTGAATTTTTGATAGATGAAAGGAGGTAGAAAATGCCTTACACCTGGATAAGGCAGGCATCTGGGAAGCCTTATTTGTGAAGCAGTTACTGAGCTCCTTCACCTACCTAAGACTATTTTCTGAGTGCACAGTCATTGCAGAAAACAGATGGGAGAGGTACTCACTTTTGTATAGCAACATAATTATATTAAAATACAGCATAGTGATATTATCAGGAGAGAGGAAAATGCATAATGTACTTGTTTAAATTTTCTAATTGCTTTTTGCAAAGCCAAGAAGACACAGGTGGGCATGTAGGCGTATGTTTATTCAGAATTTTCCTTCACATCTGCAAATATTCCATTGCCATCTTTAGCACTACTATCAACACCAAACATTGATCTCTTAAAAGTTTTATTGAGATGTAATTAAAATAGAAGACAGTGGACATATTTAGTGTATACATTTTGATGAATTTGGACATATGAATTTGTTCAAGATAGCATCACCAAAAATAACCTTTTGGTTCTTTGTGCTTTCTTTTGTTTTTGTGTTAAGAACACTTAACACAAGATCTATTCTGTTAACATGTTTTAAAGCATACAGCATGTATTGTTAACTCTAGACACTATACTGTACAACATAGTTCTATAATTTTTTCATTTGTACAACTAAACCAAGTTTTCAAAACAATAGGGTAAGAACATTATAGTAACAATCCATATGCCCCCTTAATCTTGCTCCTTAATTCCATGATAATGGCAATTCTATTGGTTACTCAATTCTATGGGTATGTGTATACAGTTTTTGTCAACATGAAAAACTTAGAGCAGGATTTGCTTGTTTTTCATCTGTGTTTCAAAACAGATACCTAGGCCACTGGGATTATGGAAAATTCATCATTCTTACAAATAGAGAATATTGCTATTAATTTTCTCTGGAGTTTCTGCTAAAATAATTCAAAACCCTCTACCTAATAACAATAATTTGCAAAGGAGGAAAATCAGACAGGAGCTTGAAAGCAAGCTTGTATGAAGAGAGAAGCAAAGGCTTGCTGAACTAGGATCACTAAATGTAAAATTGCTGAGGAAGAAAGAAGTATGCAAATTGGTTAAATTTTTCAAGACAGAGTCATTTTCCTTTCTTTTCTCCTCATGCTGAGAACATTTCTTTTTCAAATATCATGGTCACTAGAGGTTGAAGAGACACTAAAAAGCACATTTCAGCACAATTATATGTCAAATCCTGCTAGACAGAATACGTGCTGGTCTTTAGGAGTATTGATATCTTTGAAATAAAATGTGTGTTAACAAACAGTCCATATTGGTGATACAAGTTAATTGCATCATTATGTTGTGATAAGACAAAGCAATTAGCACATCTCACTGTTCAGAGATCTCAGGATGGGTATCCAATTAACTCAGGTCACAGGCTCCTTTCTTAGGATGAGGTTTCCAGTCCGCTCCCAAGATGACTTCACACAGTCACCTATCTCCTGAAGTGCAAGAAAACTTTTTTAAGAAGTACAGCAATTTTGAAAAGGTTAGGGGAAAACTGCTGTATCAACTTGATTCAGAAAGTGCTGTTCTGATAAATTCTTTCCAGTGTGAAGTAGAGTGGCTAAAATATGCAAAAGTTCATCATGTTTTTCCAGAAATATTTCATTCACTAATTACATCAAATATGAGGACATCAGTGTTGGTTATGGTTTCAAAAACATTAGAAAGCATGGAAATCATAAATATAAATAGGAGGCAATGAGAATGGCTCTAGTTTATATTTAAAACTGAGAGGATTACTGAAATATTACAAGCATAGAGAAAGCCTACCATGTAATTTTAGAAAATATGAAATACCTTTAAAAACTTGGCAAGGCAATAGGTTTAGACATAAAAAGAAATGTGTAATGTTATGTAGGGATCCTTCTTAAATGCATTTGTTATCCTGAATAAAAGAGCAGAACTGGGCAGAAATGTCAAGATAATCAACATTGATTGGTATGATCCCTCCAAATAGAAACGAGTGCCTCTTTTGCAACTATACAGCATCTACTTACTACTTTACTAAACAGTTGTCACACCGCAACATAATTGTTTCTAAAACTCTTCCACAATAATTTAAATATGTCCAAATTCACCTTTTTATCCCTATCATCAATCATAAAATTTGTTTTCAATAAATATTTGTTGAATAAACAAGTAAACATTTATGAGTAGCAATGTTATAAATTCCATTATTTATCATGTCATCCAAATAATGGCCATTTGTAGTTATTTCAAGTGATGCCATCCTCAGGTTTATATAAAAGGTAAATAAATAGAATGGCATCATGCTATATCTTACATGAATGGAATGCTCAGACTTGTCCTAATGGAGTGTCGCCAATTGGAAAAGCCATGAAGTGGAACTGAGCACAGTCAGTGGAGTCGGTACAGATGCTGGGAGAAACTCCAGGTTGATAGACTGCACACAAGTTCCAAATATAAACCAAGGTAATTCATTGCCACTGGCATTCTTCATGTGGGAAATATGGAGCCAGATAACATTTTGTAAACCTATGTTAGCATAATGCCTGCACCTTTAAGCTCTATCAACAATTTTTCTGGCCACTGCATTGGCATTTAGAGGAATGTCTCTGTCTTTAACCTAGGCAGACAGGGCCCTCATCCTAAAAAGGCTTCAATGTTAGGTAAAAGCTCAGATACACTGTCACTGGGAAAAGCATAGTGATTGCTGAAGCTGAAGACAAGCTGGTATGGGATCTGCTGAATAAATCACAAGTCCAATTAAAACTTGAAATAACTTAAAGTTTTGACTAAGAGTTTGGATGATTTGTCCTAAGTCTTGGGTTTATTAATTTATTTTTCCTCTCTAAAGAAAGGATTGGTTCCAGGGATGAGATTGATTTGAACCCAGCAATGGAAGCTAAATGTCTCTACTTTTCAGTAAAAAATGTATGTCAAGGCAAGAAACTAGATAGAATTTGACAAAGTCTGCCACTTTTGTTTCCCCTCCAGCCTATACAATCCTTTATTATGTGAAGCTCCACTCATGGTTTTAAGAAGGAATATAAATAGGAGGCGGTGAGAATAGCTCTAGTTCATTGGCCCATATTACATTTTGCTGCCCAGCCTGACCCCAGATCTGTTATTTATTTCTATTTGGACTTTACTTACTTTGGACTACCCTCTGGATTTTCTAACCCTAAACCTTTAACTGCTCAAATCTTGGACTCAGGGTACATTTTATCTTTGCTTTGGAAACCTGACCACTTAGCTCAGGGGTTAGATATATGTATGTTTGGACTTAGATTCAGTTTTGAATAATCCTGTTGGCTTGACAAAATCCACATCCCTGTAGCAATTGGCAAGAGCTTCTCTGCTTTTCACTGCCCCACTCCGGGAAAAAAAGATAGCATGGCTCCCTCATTCTTCCTGCTAAATATACATGGCTGTTCAGCTGCAGGATGGATGACCAGGCACTGATTGGAGTGTACTTTAGCCCATACCCTAAGCTCATGGTGCACAGTCAAAACAGCACACAGAGTGCGCATGCTGCCTATCTGTAGTTCGCCTACAACATGAGCTTCATCACCCAAATTATAAAAAGTATTTGCTCAGGGTGCTGAAGCAAGGGAGACAAATCCCAGCAACAGCATATCTTCTATTTCTGCCTTTAGAAAGATATAATCTGTCCATCCAGATAGTAGTATTACCAAGCCCCTGAGCATCCCTGTGGGAACACAGGAGTAGGCACTACTAAGCATGATGCTTCTTCATGTCACTTGAAGAAAAGTGACAAACCAACATTCATATACATGATACAACCAGGCAGGAAGGCCTGTCCTGGAAGAGAAGATGTGACAATCAGGGCAGGGGCCTGCAGCAATGAAAATACTGATGGGACCCTTCTCTCCTCTAAGCTCTGAAAAAATTCATTTTCCAGACAATGACAGAGAAATGAGAAAAATATATGTTAAATATTGAACTTTAAAGGCAATTTTGCAAAATGATTCAAAACCAGAATTTTATGTTTAATCTTTTCAACACTGTTCTGCTTATGTAAAAAACATTCATATGACAGTGCCAAAATATTCTGCTTATCCTCATGATAAAGCTTGATACATATTTACCAAATTTCTGGGGAGGGGTTGTTTGTTTTTACAAATCGTTATATAATCAATCATAGGTATTTAGTTAGTGTCAGATTTACTTTTAAATGCGCCTCAAAAATTAATAATTAACCTGAAAAATCAAGTTTCATATTTTGGATAAGGGAAATGAAAGTGATTTTTGTTCTCATTAATCTCTCTGTAAGTTCACAGAAATGAAAATACCCAAGGTTGAACTGACATTAAATATTGCAAAATGACAAGTATTTAATGGTCATTTGACCAAGTATTTGACCAAGTATTCAATGGTCAAAGAGAATGTGTTAACCTTTTTAACTATTGTTCTTTTTAAAATTGAAATTAACTTGTAAATATTGTAAGTTCTCCAAAGGATCTTAAAGCAAAGTTAAAATAATTCATTATATCAAATAATAACAAATGTTATCTTTAATATAAATTTAATTAGTCAGGAATTTATAAATAAGGGGAATATACTGCACCATGGGATCTGATTAAGTTGCCCATAGTCATAATTTCTCAGACTGAAAACTGCTTCTCACATTTTATAAGAATTGTGAAAACACTGGGGAATTCCATATCTTATGGTATTTCAATAGAACAGAAATGTACAAATAGTTTACTTAAATATTAAGCTACTCAAAAGGTAGCCACTTGACTCTGTACAATAAGCCAAAACCCTCCATGTAATAAGAGGAAGACACACAGATAGCAATGCCTAATAGTTAAATGAACACTGAAAAAATAGATGGATGGAGGGAGGGATGGATGAATAGGTGAAAGAATGGCAGTACTAGAAATCTCATAAGTTTTCTTCAGAAAACTTTCCTCTTTTTGCTCTTATCCTGTGGCAGAAAAAGAATCTTTTAATGATTTCATATAGCCATAATATTCTTAAAAATTAAAAACAATATTTACATAGGCACTTAAAAATTTTAAGAATCTTTTAAAAATTGTACTATAAGCAATAGTGAATTGTGTAAATTGGATTTATGGGAACCATGATGTCTTTAAACTGATTCTATTCTAAATAAAAGTAGTATATTGATCTTCATGATCATGCATTAGGTTAAAATTTCTTTCTATAGTGGATAAAAGGAAACTTTCTCAC
>PVHX01021905.1:9500-28794 GCA_004024805.1 Geosciurus inauris | reverse complement strand
GATGTTGAACAGGATGTGCTCAGTATGTGGAACAGAGATTTTAAGGGGAACAAGTTATTAACTATTGCTACCCTTGTCACCAAGCTGGGGAAACTCTCCAGGCAAGTGCAAGACAAGGTCTTCCCATTTCCTTCCTCTGAAAGAACAGGAAGCATCCATCACAACCATTGCCCCTTGTCTACAGGGCTTATTTCCCCTGCCACAGCCCAGCACTGCAGGACGTTCACAATGTAAAACTGGCCAGAGGTACATTCGAAGGAGAGCAGTGTAAGCAGTTAAGCTCTGTCCTGTGAGAGGCAGTAGCACGGACACAGGGAGGGACATCAGACAGAAAACTATTTTAAGTTGGCTGCACATCCAGTTTTAGTCTAAAAATGCACAAACCATTCTGGGCACTTTCATCATCTTCTCCAGCCACACCCTAGCTCCTTAACCCAAACACACGGAACTGACTGACGAAGGCAGTGAGAGATTTCCTTTGTATATGAAAATTCTCTTTATTCATATATTCTTCCCCATAAGCTAATTAACAGTGTTTAATTTATTTCAGATCAGGGACTGGTTTTTCCTGACTATTCTGCACACATTTTAATCAACAGAATGTAACTAACAAGCTTAAAGAGCCATTCAATACTGAATCAGCAGCTCATACCATATGCTGAGGGTAAAAACATACTTCCCCAAAAAAGCTAAATGCAGAAAGACCAAGGATAGAAGATGTATTTAATACTGAAGAAGTCTAACAGGATGTGCTTAGTGTGTGGAAGACTGAGATGCCAAAGGGAACAAGTTATTCTTAAAATATATCTACCCTGGTCACCTGGCGAGCTAAGTTGGAAGGGCTGGAGATTCTTAAACATATCTACCCTAAGACATCTTTCCTCTGTTTTGTTGCAACCTTTAAACCCAAAACAATATTTTAACGGGGAAAATTCCAATTATAAAACAATTGCATCTTAGATGGATTCTTAGTGCTTTTTTTTTTTTAAATATTTATTTTTTAGTTGTAGGTGGACACAATATCTTTATTTTATTTTTATGTGGTGCTGAGGATCAAACCCAGCGCCTCCCGCATGCTAGGCGAGCACACTACCACTGCGCCACAACCCCAGCCCCTCTTAGTGCTTTTTTAAAACACAAAAACCAAGTAATTTGTCCAAAATAGAGTTGTGGCCCGGCAGATTTTATGACAATACTATGGTTGAATTCCAAGTCTTGGAATACTTATATATTCAGTTTTATTCTGATTACCCACGAACATGTTTGAGTGAGAACAAAAAAAAAAGAGAGAGAAATTACAATTAAAAAATTTAAATGCAACTTCCTTTGACAGGTCAGAAATTAGTTGATGTTTTGTTTTACATGCACCATTCCAAAAAGAAGAGGACTTTAATTGAAGGCCTGGTTGTTTCATTAGCATATTCATGTAATAAGTACAGCCCAAGCTGAATATATTAAGCAGATCTGTTATGTTTCTTCATTTAAAAAACGTCTCAGAACTAAACACGAAGCCTGTTAGAGAAGGGAAAGTAGCCCGATTTCTAGAGCTTGAGAGACAACATGTTACCTTGGAATCAACACTGACTTGCCCCATTTCTTGTAGCCCTAACAACTAAAACCATGAGCTGATTTCCATTTTTAAATATTTTTATGCAGCAATCTGAAAACACTCGTTCACAGCCAAGGGATGAAATATTTCACTGGAATTAAAAAATTGCTTTTTGAATTATATGAAAAAGTTCCACTTGATTAAACGGTTTTGTAAACCAATAAGGGTTTCCACATTTTAAATTTTCCTCTTTAAGCTTGCCTTCTTCCCAAGCTTGTGGTGTCCAAAAAAAACCCGAATGTAACTAAATTATCAGTGCTGATGAAGAAAAATAACACAGTAAACTAAGTTTTTCTTCTTTTTTTGTACTGGGAATTGAACTCAGGGTACTCAACCACTGAGCCACATCCCCAGCCCTATTTTGTGGGTTTTTTTTTTTTTTGGTACTGGAGATTGAACTCAGGGGCACTCGACCACTGAGCCACATCCCCAGCCCTATTTTGTGTTTTTTGTAGAGACAGGGTCTCACTGAGTTGCTTAGCGCCTTGCCATTGCTGAGGCTGGCTTTGAACTTGCAATTCTCCTGTCTCAGCCTCCCAAAGTGCTGGGATTACAGGCGTGTGCCACCGCGCCCAGCTGTAAACAAAGTATTTTAAAGCATTCATTAAGCTTAAATTTCAATTTGTTCTCACACCAAAGATGACAAAAACAAAATTGCATACCTTAACAACTGGAAAACAAGCGCCTCCAAACCACCACTTGGATAGAACAATACAGCAGCCCTCTGGAGACCTGATGTGCCTTCTATCAGGACCCGCCCTAGACATTAACCACTCTCATGACTTATATAATCACTTTATTTTCCTTCATAATTGCCACTTCCTAAGAACAGATCCCTGAACATCATTTATTTTAAACTTCATATGAATGGAGAAAAAAAAATGGTTGTCAAAACTTAGGGGTGAAGAGGGGGTGAAGGAGGGGGTTGTGGGTGTAGTCTGGCATGGTTTTTTTTTTCCATTTTTCTGTCTAGTGACTGAAGAATTTTTCATGATTATGGACCACTTATTTTCTTTTGGGTGAAGTGTTTGAAACTTAAAACCAAAAAACAGCTTTATTGCTATAATACATATACCACATGATTATCCATTTAAGGTACACAATTCAATGGTTTCTGGTATATTTATGGTTATGCAGTCATCAGTTTTAGAATCTTTATCTCAGAGAATCACTATACCCTTTAGTGACCCCCACTCTCCAGTCCTAAAACCACGAATCTACTGACTCTAGCTTTCCCCATTCTGAACTGTGGTACAAATGGAATCATGTAACATGTAGTCCCTTGTGAGACTTTTTTCACTTGGCACAATTTTTAAGGTTCATCTAAGTTTTACCAATGTATTAGTACTCCACTCCTTTTATGGTATAGTATGTCACTGTATAGGATATTCCACCTTTTGTTGATACATTCACCCACTGACAGGCAGGCATTTGGGGTGTTTTCATCTTTTAAATATTATGAATAATTCCACTATCAACATTTGTTTTTGTGTGGACTTAATATTTTTATTTCTGATAAGTACGTATGTGAGGAATTGCTGGGTCTTAAGGTAATTGAGGACCTGCTTGTTTTCCAAAGCAGCTGCACCATTTTACATTCCTGCCGCTTGTATATAAGAGTTTCAATTTCTCCACATCCTTCCCAGTGCTTACCACTTGACTTTTTAACTGTTCTTTGTTAAATGGTAGTTCTTCATAGATTTGACTTACATTTCCCTTGTCTGCATCTTTTTTTTGGTACCGGGGATTGAACTCAGGGGCACTCAACTAATGAGCCACACCCCCAGCCCTATTTTGTGTTTTATGTAGAGACAGGGTCTCACTGAGTTGCTTAGTGCCTTGCCATTGCTGAGGCTGGCTTGCGATTCTCCTGTCTCAGCCTCCCAAAGTGCTGGGATTACAGACATGTGCCACCTAGCCCACTTTATCTGCATCTTTTCATGTGCTATTAGCCATTTACATATCTTCCTTGGAAAAGTATCTCTTTAGATATTTTGCCCACTTTTAAATCGGGTTCTTTTTGTTATTGAGCTGTATGAACTCTTAAATGTCCCTTTCCCTGGTGATTCTGATTATTCTGAACATAAGGTCTTTGATTTTGTACGTGGTACTAGGGATTGAACAGAGGGCCTCTCACATGCTAGACAAGCAACTCTATCACTGAGCTACATCTGCAGCCCATTTTATTTTTTATTATGAGATAAGGTCTCACTAAGTTGCCAAGGCTGGCCTTGAATTTACAATCCTACCTCAATCGCTGGGATTACAGGCATGCACCACCTCACTGGCTCCACATTGGGTTTTGTCTTTTCACTTTGTGATACCTTCGTTTTGCATTTCAATATAGCTAAATGTGCTAAACTTATTGATGAGATTTTTTGCGTGACTTAAGGAATTTTCCTCAAAGCTAAAGATGTAGAAGTAATTGTTAAGTATTATCTTCTACAGAACTATAAACCGACACACTAAAAGATTGATAGTTTTGTACATTTGGTCTAAAACTCACTAGATTTTATTTTTACATATTACATGAGTCCAATTTCATTAGTTTCCATGTGGATACCACCCCCATCTCAGTACCATTTATTTATTGAAGACTGCACAACCCTTGCATTGTGGGTAACCAGCCATTAACGCTTAATCCCTCAACGTTTTCCTATAAAATAACAGATTAAATGAAGGTCCTCAAAGAAATGCTTTGTTAAAATCCAGATTTCTAAGTCTCGCCAGAGATTAGAGGTGCGAGAATGGTAGGTCAAGTAGAAGGTCACACTCAAGACTCTGCGTTAATAAATTCCTTGGCTAATCTGCATGCAGCCAGCTGATGAACACTGAGAAATCGCTGGAAATTACCTTTTATTTTTGGCAGGTGGGAGTACTAAGGATTGAACTCAGGAGTGCTGGGTTCCACTTAGCCATATTCCCAATTTAGCAAAACAGGGCCTTGCTAAATTGCCAAGGCTGGCTTTGAACTTGTGATCCTCCTGCTTCAGCCTCCCGAGCTGCTGGGATTACAGGTGTGTGCCACTGTGCTCAGCTACTAGAAATGATCTTCATGCCTGCCAGCTTTAAGATTCTTTACTTTTACAAGGCCTTTGGGCACTTATTTATTGGAACAAATGTGAATAAAACTTATTGCAAAGAAATACAACACACACTTAGGGAGGCTGAGACAGGAGAATCGCGAGTTCAAAGCCAGCCTCAGCAACGATAAGGCACTAAGCAACTCAGTGAGACCGTTTCTCCATAAAACACAAAATAGGGTTGGGGATGTGACTCAGTGGTCGAGTGCACCTGAGTTCAAACTCCAAAACAAAAAAAAAAAGGAATACAACACATTCGAAATTCCACAAACTACATGATTTTATTTATAAAATTCAGCAAATTGCTTACTACTGCCCATGTCAATTTAAATAGTCCTTAGTTACAGTTCTCAATTTCCAAAATAAAGATCTTTGAAAATGTACTATTACTAAATATTTTATTAAATTGATATCCCATGGGCACTGATAGTCAAGTAGTCAAACACTATGGAAAAGGAGTTAATATAAAACAATATAAAAGTCTTACAGACAATAGCTTATCGATACTATCTTTGTTCCATTAGTGTTTTTTTTTATGTAGTAATCTTTATTCGTGAAATGATTTCATTAACAAAACTATTATTCTTTGCTATCACTTCAGCTTTCAGCTGTTTTAACTTTATTTTAATGTTTTCTTCCGACATTTCAGTAAAGGGTACTTGCTTCACCTTGGATAGAAACTCCTGAATAATTTTTTCACCTTGCTGAAAAACAAGAACATCCCAACAGTCATTAACATGTCTTTTCTAAGTCACATTAGTTAGTAATGGTTTCATGAATTTTCAATTTAAACATACTACCTACTATTTTAAGAACATTTTTATTACTATATTACAATGTTTAGGATACATAATACAGTACTTAAGCTGATGACAAAGGGATTGGATTTCTTAGCAGTTCTCAAGTCCCTCTGCTTTTATAATTCATACATAAATTTAATCTTGTGGGGAAAAGAGAACTCAAGGTTTACTGTTAAGACAAACAGCAACTGAATCTCTCTCACACACACAAGCACACAATGCTTCTGTTTATTTATTTTACTGCCCAGTTACTGCTGTTCCAAAGAACATGGTTATTATTTGCTATGTGACCCTTGGAACAAATTCATTAGCTCATATTCCTTAATTCATATTCCTCAGCTATAAAATGAGTATATTAATATCACCAACCTCACACGTTATGAGAATAAAAAGTTAGTATGTATAAATTGTTTTATAACAGTTCTTGACAAAGCATAAGTACTATATAAATGCATATTGCTGCATATAAAGCAAAACTAAGTAGGATGCTTTCATACTAGGGAATGGACTGGTAATAAGTATCTTAAAAGTAAATGGTAGCTGGGCACGGTAGCACATGCCTGTAATCCCAGCGGCTCAGGAGGCTGAGGCAGGAGGACCACGAGTTCCAAGGCAGCCCCAGCTATACAGCAAGACCCTAAGCAACTCAGTGAGATCCTAAATAAAATACAAAAAAAAGGGCTGGGCTGGCGGTGTGGCTCAGTGGTTAAATGCCCCTGGGTTCAATCCCAGGGGCCAAAAAAACAACAAAAACAAAAAGTAAATGGTAGACATCTAATTGATAAAATAAAGGAGAAATACTTCTCCATTAAAAAGCCAGCATTGGGGCTGGCGATGTGGCTCAGTGGGAGAGTGTTTGCCTGGTATACATGAGGAACTGGGTTCAATTCCCAGTACTGCAAAAAAAAGGGCGGGGGGTACTTTTTTTTTTTTTTTTTTCAAATAAAGGTTTAAAACTTTTGAATATATTACAATTAATATCAAAAACACATGACTTTGTTCTACTTGGAAACCAAGGATCTTATATAAGAACTTTTCCAATCCCAGATCACCAACAGCAGTAAGTGTGATATTAAAGTGCTCGTGAAAGCTGGGTATGCGGTGCGTACGTGTGTCCCAGCTCTTAGAAGGAAAAGCTGAGAGTGATAGCTTGAGCCTAGGAATTCCAAGCCAGCCTGGGCAATATAGGAAAACTCCATCTCAAACAAATAATATAAGGTGCTGATACAAAATACACTTCATGTTTGAGACCAGCCTGGGCAACTTATCAAGACCTTGTCTAAAAATTTAAAAAGCACTAGGGATGGCCGGGCAAGGTGGTGGACACCTGTATTCCCAGCACTTTAGGAGGCTGAGACAGGAGAATAGCGAGTTTAAAGCCAGCCTCAGCAATGGTGAGGCGCTAAGCAACTCTGAGAGACCCTGTCTCTACATAAAACACAAAATAGGGCTGGGGATGTGGCTCAGTGGTCAAGTGCCCGAATTCAATCCCCGGTACCAAAAGAAAAAAAAAAAAACAACCCCACTGGGGATGTAGTTCAGTAATAGAGCACCCCTGGGCACCAAAACAAAACAAAACAAGTCAGAAAGTAAACACTGGAAGCATTTATACAGGAAAGAAATAACTCATTTTAGTGACCTAGTTTATGTAACACAGAGATCATTAAATAACTACAAAAACAAACTGACAAACCTCTCTTTCCAGATAGCACTTCTTTGCTGCCGGTTCTGTTTCATCATGTCCTCGGGAGGCTCCAATATTCTGAAACTCCTCAAGTTCCAGGGCTTTTTGTTTGGCACATTCTATCACATGCCTAGGGAAATTAGCAAGCTCTGCAACGTGAATCCCAAAACTCTGATCACAGACACCTAAAAGAAATTGGAGGGAGAAGGTGAAAAACAGCAATTTATGTAAATGAATTTATCCCTCTTACCCTGTCACTAGGAAATTTTGGATTATTTCAAATACATTAACCAAATGTTTCAGAGTAACTTAGAGAAAAGGATTTTAATCAAGCTTCCAGTGAGAAGTGATTATAATTTGGCACATAGTACTGTATTTTATCCCTGATAAATGTAGCATGAAAAATAAAAATAGCAGAGGAAAAGCTTGATAGATAATCCTCAGAGGCCTACTATCTAAATTTAAGAGGGAGGAAAACAAACAAAAATCCACCATCTCTGTGGTTTTCTCATTTTATGAGGAAAAAAACTCAAGTACTAAGGAAAAAAGGAATACATGTATAAGTGTCACTAATTAAGACATACTGACTCTTTACTAGCAAAGGTCCTAGCTTCAAGGTCTAGCCCTTTCATTTTCCAGGGATAGTCACTCAAGAAAATCAGTGAGATGAATGTATTAAAGAATTTGTAGTGGGACTAGGGTTGCAGTTCAGTGGTAAAGCACTTGCCTAGCATGTGTGAAGCACTGGGTTCAATTCTCAGCACCATATATAAATAAAGGTCCACTGACAACTAGAAAAATACATATTTTTTAAAAAAAAAGAATTTGTAGTATTTTTTCTTAGAAAAGTTGTTCACCATTCTTCTACACTCTCATTCTTTTTTTTTTGGGTGGGGAAGACAGGTGGAGGTACAAGGGATTGAACTACTCAGGGGCACTTGATCACTGAACCACATCCCCAGCCCTTTTTTTGTATTTTATTTAGAGACAGGGTCTCGCTGAGTTGCTTAGGGCCTCCCTAAGTTGCTGAAGCTGGCTTTGAACTTGTGATTCTCCTGCCTCAGCCTCCTGAGCTGCTAGGATTACAGGTGTGCACCACCATGCCTGGCATACACTCTCATTCTGATTCTGAACTAGTGAAAACAAAAGATAATGGAATTTTTTACCCAAGTAGGTAGCTTATATTCATTCCCATTTATAGGAAATAAAGTGAATTAAGACATTCTTTCCAAACATTAATATAAATGATGATTGCAAAGTTATTACAGACTTTCTATTTTTGCCTTAATTACATATCAACTGTAAAAAAAAAATTTAGCCAAGTTATTTATCCCATGCATTCTGGATCTTGATATTTTGCACAATTAAGAACGGCAAACATGGGGCTGGGGTTGTGGCTCAGTGGCAGAGCGCTTGCCTCACATGCGTGAGGCACTGGGTTCGATCCTCAGCACCACATAAAAGTAAATAAATAAAGATATTGTGTCCATCTACAACTAAAAAAAAATTTAAAAAAAGAACGGCAAACAAAAATAAGTAAGAAGCAAAAAAGAAAAGCAAATATTCACAGTGAAGGCTGGACTTATTTCTATCTTCATATTTACCTGGACTTAAAACCAAACAAAAAACCCAAAACCAACAAACAACACTGAAGTCATTTCTATAGCACAGAAAACAGTGATTTAAAAGTAGAACCATGGGGCTCAGTGGTAGAGTGCTCACCTAGCATATGAGGCACTGGGTTTGATTCTCAGCACCACATAAAAATAAATACAATAAAGGTACTGTGCCCATCTACAATTTAAAAAAAGAAAAAAAAAAAGTAGGACCACAATTTCATGCTAAATGCTGGATCCGCTATGAGTACCTGTATTCTAAAACACCACCGCCACCAATAATAATGTAAACATAGTAACTCAAAAGAATTCTCATTGAGCCAGGTGCGGTGGTGCATGCCCGTAATCCCAGCACTTTTGGTGGCTGAGACAGGAGAATCACGAGTTCAAAATCAGCAACAGTAAGGCACTAAGCAACTCAGTGAGACCGTCTCTAAATAAAACACAAAATGGGGCTGGGGATGTGGCTCAGTGGTCAAGTACCCCTGAGTTCAATCCTAGTACCAAAAAAAAAAATCTCACTGAAGCAAAAATAACAAAGGATGCAAAGAATCAAGACTAATGCAAAACCAACTGACACAGAAAAACATGTTCATGGGGAATCCAAACAAGTGAAAACTCAACCCATACAAGTATGATAAAACAAAAAACAAATGTCATGAAACATCATAGTATATTAAGATCATCACTTCAGTAATCTGAGTAGGTTCCAGACTCACATAGGCCAAGCTTTTCTTAATATAATTTAGCCAGGTGCAGAGGCGCACACCTGTAATCCTAGTGGTTTGGGAGGCTGAGGCAAGAGGATAGGAAGTTGAAAGCCAGCCTCATCAACAGTGAGGCACCAAGCAACTCAGCAAGACCCTGTCTCTAAATAAAACACAAAACAGAGCTGGGGATGTGGCTCAGTGGTGGGATACAATCTCCGGTACCTGACTCCCCCACCCCCCCAACTAGTCAGATAATTATTTTATTAACAAAAACACCTAGAGCCTTAGAACTTCAAAGCATATTGTTATTAGCTAGTAGCTAATCTGACAAGGAACACTGCTTTGGAGGTAGGTAAATCCCTCTGTGGTGATGTTTGAAAGTATAGATTATTCTTTTGTTTGGAGTAAGAGGTCCTATTTCAAGATACAGAAATATAGATAACAGACAATGTTCCTGGCTCCAGAGACTGGAAATTTAGAAGTAAATATGCTCTGCAAAAACATCAATAATTGATAATTAGAAGGAATAAGGCAATTTACTAATTATTTTAAATGTAGTAAGTTTTCCATTGTCACATTCTGAATTTAAGGTGTATCAATGGTACATACTCACCTTTCTTTACCTGATAAAGCATAGTTAAGGTCTCTTCAGTGGTTAGTGCTGTGACATGTAGGTTATTAACAGTTGGTATCTGATTGGCCAAGGCAGTAAGTTCATGAAAATGGGTTGCAAACATGCAAAAAGCACCAATCTTTGTTGCAATGTAATCGGATATTGCCCACGCTAGTCCAAATCCATCATAGGTAGAGGTTCCTCTTCCCAATTCATCTATGATTATTAAAGAATCTTTGGTTGCAGACCTGAAACATGTAATTACATGAAAATTTACCATGGCACAAAATTTAGTAATGCAAAACAAAAACCAAAATTAATACATTTGGAAAGATATATAGCACAAACATAATGGACTCATTACCAGCTGTAATCAAATAATTTGTAAATAAAACATTCATTTCATATTAATCAAATCAGCCCAAGATATTTTATGTGTGGTACTGGGGATAGAATCTGGGATCACTCTACCACTGAGTGGTAAATCCCTTCCCCCCGCCTTTTGAGACACGATCTAAATTGCTGAGGCTGGCCTCAGAAGTCACAATCCTCCCAAACTGTTACAGGTTACAGGTATGCACCACATACTCAGCTAAATCACCCAAAATTTTTTAAAAATAAAACTGAATAAAGATGGGAGCAGGGTCTGACAACATGAACACTCACATACCCTGATGGTGGTCATGTAAACTGTATGTCTGCCAAAGCCCCATCTATCCCAGTTATTACTATTCTTTTCTATCTTTAACCAAATATGAAGGGGATTATTTTTTTTAATTCGTGAATTTGCCAGTCTTTCAGTGTTCATTGGTTATTTATCTTTTCTGTAAATTGCCAGATTATTTCTAATCTTTCAAATTATGAATATTAATCTAACTACTATGCCAAACATTTGTACAACAGATCCTCCTAGAAATTATATCAACACATAATTTACTACGAACCTAATGTATGAAAAGTACTTCAGGAGATACCAAGAAACAGAAAGCAGAGTCCCTGATTTCAAGGTAACTCCTAGAAAGTGACATAAAGACAAAGGATTCCAGTAACCTCTAAAATAAAAACCTAATGAATTACAGGCATATCAAAAAGTAGTAGCTTAGAGGAAATACCTATAATACTAGTTTTGTATGTCAAGAAAATTCATCAGAATTTTCATCATTAGGACCTTAAAGACTGGAAAGGACTTGGGTAAAGGGCAAGGAGGTCTATTCCAAGTAGTATAAACAGTGGAAGCAAAAGCATGGTAGGGAGAGAGAGCTATAAGGAGAGGCTATTACTAGAAACTGTAAGGAAATGACTTTAAACTTCATCAAACCTTTGCTAGACATCATGGTACATGCCAGTAATTTCAGCTACTTAGAGGCTGAGAAAGGAGGATCACAAGTTTGAGTTCAGTCTCAGCAACTTAGCAAGGACTCTGTCTCAAAGTTTTTAAAAAAAGTAAAGAAAAAAATCAAAATCTAAGTTTTCCACATCACCAATCAAACCTTCCCCACTTTTTTGGGACAGGGTCTCATATTTTGCCCAAGCTGGTCTCAAAACTTCCTGAGGTCAAGTGATCCTACCACCCTGGCCTCCCTAGTAACTAGGACAAGAGGCACAAACTACAGCACCTAGCTTCAAATACCCTTTTAACATAATACAAAGCACACAGAGTTTGAAAGAAAACCACCATTAGACTGTGATAATGTTCTTAGATATTTTATGGATTAATCTTTAATGTACTTCTTATGAGATGGGGACACTCATTTCCACTTTCAGGGGATTAGAATAAACACTTACCTGAGGATAGAAGCAGTTTCCAGCATTTCAGCCATGAATGTGGAGACTCCTTTTAACTGACTGTCACCAGCCCCCACCCGAGCCAAGATGCAGTCCACAATGGACACTTCTGCTGATTCACATGGTACAAAACATCCAATTTGGGCCATGAGTACTATCACCCCAGTCTGGCGAATATATGTTGATTTACCTCCCATATTGGGACCTACAAAGCAAATTATATCAAAAAGCAAGATTAATTCCTTTCTGCTAATAAGTGGACTGCTAGTCCTAAACTGTATAATGATGATTATTCATCTAAGCCACATGGCAAATTAGAAGAACCACAGGACACGGACCAAGTCACTGTCCATCGTACCCCTTACGGCAATGCTATTATTATTTCTTCAGAAAAACCAGCACTGGGCCCTTCATCAGGAAGAATATGAAAAATATACCTTACCTATAATTTGACCATCTCCCTCCAGTTCACGGAGATGCCTGCAGCATACTTACTTATAGATAAGTAGTCAAGGTCTTTCTGATTACTTAACTCAACATTATTACTCATAAATAATAATAAATGGGACTACTAATGAACAGTCAAATTCTTCAAATCACTTCAAATTCATCCTAAAGCTCTAAGACATGACTCCTCTTCTGACAACCATCCAAATTATTTGCTAGGGTTAGATTAAGTATACAATTTAAAAACATATTTGGGGAAATAAAATACAATCCTGTTTCCCAAATGTATCTGTCCTAAGACTCCTACTTCCCCTTTTTGATCTCTAGAGCTTGTTAAGATCTCTCAAAACACCTCAGCTTAGACACGCTACATTAGTCTATAAGTAAGGCCACTTTTTTGTGTGTTTCACATGAATATAGTGCCATGTCTTAAAAGAAACTGCTACCCTAAGATGAGGTTCTTCTAGCTATCAATCTGCCTCTCCTTCAATGACCTCGAATGTTGAAAGAACTGACTCAAATATAAGCTTTGAGGATAATGTTGGTTTTTAAATGCTGTGAACCACTGGAATGCAATACAATATTTTCACACAAGCTTTAATCTCCCCTTCCAGATCTTCCCTTTAATCCAAATGTGAATATATCACTAACCAGAATGAACATATTCTTTTTCTAATGTCAAGGATTGGATTTCTTCATAAATTCAAAACATATTTCTATTCTAACGTAAAAGGAAAATGTTACCCGCCCCAAAGTCCATAACTGTTGTTGTTTTTTTTAAATACCAGTAATGATGTGGAACATCTGTTTATCTTTTTCAAAGTGTACATCATTAGGAATAAATGCAACTTCATCTTGAATTTCGACACAAGCATGTCTGGATGCTTTCAATATAATTCTTCCTTGTCCTTTCTCCAAAATCACTGGTCGTACATATGGAACAGGTGCTCCATTTGACACATGAGCAAAGCTGACGACAGCATCCAGCTGAGCTAATACATCATTTAGTGTTTGCATTGGCTCTACATAACCTGTATAAAAATAAAAACAGAAAATGTACACAGAAATATCAAATAATTTTTTAAAAACTATGTAAGCTATAAGAATAAATTTAAGTCCCCCCAATATAGGAGTTTAAAACCTATTTCTTAACATACTTTTTTCTTTTTACATTTGTTCTTTTTAGATATACATGACAGTAGAGTATATTCTGACATATTATATATCCATGCAGTAAAATTTAATTAGTTCCCATTCTTGTGGTTGAACATAATGTGGAGTTTCACAGATGGTGTATTCATATATGAACACAGGAAGGCTACATATGATTCATTCTACTGTCTTTCCTACTCCCAACCCTCCTTCCCTTCATTCCCCTTTGTCCAATCCAATGGACTGCTATTCCCCATCCCCTTTATTGTATGTTAGCATCCGCATATTAGAAATATGGTTTTTGGAATTGGCTTATTTCACTTAGCATGATAGTCTCCAGATCCATTCATTTACCAGCAAGTCATAAAGTCATTTTTCAAAAATATTTTTTTAGTTGTTGATGGACCTTTATTTTATTTATTTATATGCAGTGCTGAGAATCGAACCCAGTGCTTCACATGTGCTAGGTAAGCACTCTACCACTGAGCTACAACCCCAGCCCCA
This sequence comes from Geosciurus inauris, assembly GCA_004024805.1. Taxonomy (NCBI): domain Eukaryota; kingdom Metazoa; phylum Chordata; class Mammalia; order Rodentia; family Sciuridae; genus Geosciurus; species Geosciurus inauris. The sequence goes on along the minus strand of PVHX01021905.1, from coordinate 14,791 downwards.
TAATATACTTTTTAAACAAAATTTTACCATAATGAGACTTGAAGGAAATACTCTAACAGCATGGAGTTAAAATTTTGCTATATACTTCCCCACTATAAAAACCATTTCAAATACAGAGCCTGAAGCTGAGCACAGTGGTGCACACTTATAATTCCAGCTATTAGAGGAGCTGAGACAGGAGGATTTCAAGTATGAGGCCACCTTGGGTCACATACTAAGACACTGTTCCACCAAAACAAACAAAACACAAAAAAGGCTGAGGTCATAGCTCAAGGGTAGGACACATGCCTAGTGTGTGCAATACAGGCCCTAGGTTTAATGTCCAGTGCTGTTTAAAAAGAGTGTGATGTTTTTCCTTACCAAAATCCAACAATATATCATACCTCAATTTTAAGACATGCTTTTTCCTAAATTTTAAGAATCTAAAAAGAGGATGACACCTCACAATCGTCACAAGAAACATGCAAGCACTCAGTATCAAGTTGTAATGAGACTGTTATGGCTTATACATGTACAAACCAATGATTAAGATTGTTAGCTGAGCTTTTATATTTTTCAATCAGTACCACATGCAGAGAATCTCAACATAAATTTATATCCATAATTGACACTTAAAACACTTTCAAGCTTCTATTCACTACAGCATTCAAACTAACAGATATTATATACATTATAAAGTCCCAACACAGGCTAGACAACATATGTAGACAGTAATAATGGTCAAAATATTCAAAATAGATTCTAAGTGTCAATAGATTAGAGGGGTGATATGACAGACTCACATATCACACAGACTATTTCACTAGTCATTCAAGTGCAAAGTATTTAATTTTAGGAAAACTCAAAATTATGAATTTAATCAAATGGCACGAAATTTGACTTTTTAATTCTTTGTTTCCATTAAAGTAATAAAATGTTTTGATAATAAAAGTTTACTTATGAATGGCTGAGTACAAAAATTCTGTTGTTTTATCATACTTTCAAAATTTATTTATTTATTTTTTTGCAGAATGCAGTGGTGCACACCTGCAATACTAGCAAATTGAGAGAACAAGGCAAGAGCAAAGCTTCATAAAATTAGCAAGGCCTTAAAGCAACTTAGTGAGACCCTGTCTCAAAATAAATAAAAAGGGCTAGGGATGTAGAGATCATCCTTGAAGTGACCCAGATTTTAATTTTTTTTTTACTTTATTTTTCTCTAGCAGATCTTTTAAAAGAAAAAGAAAGAGTACCTATCACGTAGCAACAGAAACCTCTAGGAAACAGTGGAATGCTTACAACAATTATTTATTTTTTGCAGGGATCAAAACCCCTGGCCTTGTATATGCTAGGTAAGCACTCTACCACTGAGCTACAGCACCAGCCCTTATAATTATTTTCAAATTCATAAGATTTCTTACATACTGAGAATATATATTTTTAGAAAGCATCTTAACAAAAAGTCTATATAGTCTTTAGCACAATGTATAATGTGGCTCATTAATAATACCACTCTTTCTGGTTTAATAGTATGACAAAACTATAAAAATGATCCATTACACTTTTAAATAAATAGTTCTTTTTTTTGGTACTGGAGATTAAACTCAGGGGCACTCGACCACTGAGCCACATTCCCAGCCCTATTTTGTGTTTTATGTAGAGACAGGTCTCACTGAGTTGCTTAGCACCTTGCCGTTGTTGAGGCTGGCTATAAACTTGCAATTCTCCTGTCTCAGCCCCCCAAAGTGCTGGGATTACAGATTTGTGCCACCATGCCTGGCAAATAAATAGTTCTTAATGTTAGTGGAACAAGAGGAGGTTCTGTTTCAACTCAGGTTAACTCCAAATACAGAACCTTCCATTTAAATGTTAAAACCTAGACCCTTTCACCAGCTAAGTGGTGAATATTCTTTTTCTTTTTTTAAGCAAGATTCACAGTATTTACATGAGTTCTTAAAAATACAAACTAAGTTTGGAGACATAACTCAGCTAAATTATTGTGCTATAGTTGTCTGATATCGCCAAGCAAAACATAAACTTTATAAATCAATCCCATTCATCTCAACACTAATACATAAAGCATATTAAAATAAAACCTTTTAACGTTTTACATTTCTTTCTCATTCACTATAAACATTTGTAACAATAAAACAATCTACTACTTTTTCTTTTCTTTCTTCTTTTTGGGGGCAGTACCAGGGATTAAAATCAGTGTCTCACACATGCTAGCTATGCCCTCTGCCCTTTGTATTTTTTATTTCAGACAGGGTCTCTCCAAGTTGTCTAGGCTAACCTCCAACTTGGGATCCTCTTGCCTCAGTCTCCCAAGTAGCTGGGATACAGACAAGTGCCACTGAACCCAATTTACCAAATAACTTGAGTTAAATATTTTTTGTTAAGCATACTACATAGGTGGCCAGGAAGAGTGTTATATGCCTATAATCCCAGCTACTCCAGAGGCTGAGGCAGGAGGATCTTGAGTTTGAAGTTAGCCTTGCAACTTAACTCAGCAAGATCCTGTCTCAAAAACAAAAAGAGGCCCAGGGATATAGCTCAGTGGCAGAGTACTTGCCTAGTGTGCACAAGGCCCTGGGTTTGATCCCAAGCATTTGGGGTGGCGGCAGTGGGAATATTAGGTGACTGTATATCCTTCTCTCTGTATCATATCAGGAAGCACTTAATGTCATTTGTTCCATGACTGGTGATGCTAACTTTGATCATTTAGGCAATTCTGAAAAGCACAATAAAGATCAATATATACATAGTGGTGATCAAACCTTTCAGTGGAATACACTGTGACCTATAACATAGGTTGATCCTATTCTAAAGGCAACAACATAATTCCAAGTCATGCTATCCCTTTAATTACAAAAAACAAAATCATTTCAAATGGATTCAGAATGGACTTTGAAAATCTACAATATGGCACACAGAACTCAAAATGGCTTGCTTCATTTCTGATTTATACTTCTACAACCTACAGCGTGAACCCATAGATAATGGCTTTAAAAACAAAAAACATTCTTCAAACATCCTAGTTCTTTTCTATTAGCAAAAACCAGGTCATATTCGGAACACTTAATATAATGGTTTGATTAAATTTACCTGAAGAAATATTGACAATTTCTTTGACAATAGCATCCTGGGCCTCTTCATATTCAGCTTTATTTTTAGTGTATTCTTCATTTAAAGAGGACAACTTACTGCAAATCAAGATAATGTCATCATTAAAAATATCAAAACATTACTAGAAGTAATGTACATTACATAAAATATATCCAGAGTATCTGTCCTATAAAACATCAAAACTGATAATTAAAATGGAAATACAAGTAGAAAATGGGCAACTTGTAAGGTACAGATGTGGCTAGAATTGTTTATTTATGTTCTTTACTGCTGTTTAGAATAGCACATTGGCACAGTTCTTGCTACAAAGATTTTTCACCTGATTAAAATTCTGACCTATGACCTCTTATAAATACTTAAGTGGAATCCTTACTTAGGAAGACGGCCATGCCCCATTTTAAAACACACATACATGTTTCTTCTCATTATGACTGTATATAAACCATCTTTAGCTACCAACATTCTATACGAAAAATGCTTTGAAAGCTATATCTTGAGTAATTGAAAAATATGATTATAAAATTAGAGATTAAAATAACAAAAATGAAGATGAGAAAGAAGAAAAATATTCATTGGCATCAAAGAAAGGGAATGAAATTATCAAAAGGGACATAGAAGAGAGGGAGAAGTATGTATCTGAAGCAGAAGGAAACTGTTCATCCAAGGCATCCAAGGCCATTGTGAATTTGGTCAATGGCATAGCAGCAAGCACAGCTCAAGAATGGGGAAGTAGGAAAACACACACAAACTATGAATCGTGTAAATGGAAATAATTAAAGGAGGAAAAGCAAGAGGCAAATACATTATAAAAACAGAACCATTAAGTGAAGAAATGAGCTGCAAGATAGAAAAGCACAAGTAGGCAGGGACCAGATTACAGAGGCCATATAAAGACTTTGTAATTTTATTCTAAATGATGAATAGGCACTGGAGGCTTTAAAGAAGGAAAATAATATGATCAGAGAGTTGCATACAAAGGAAGCATTCAATAGCTCGCTCCTGTTATTCACAACTTTTGGTACCATGAGGTCAACCAGTTTAATTTCTTTCATGTAACTAACCCATGGATGATCTAAAGATGATTATGACACCAAAGGTTCTGTCTTATGTAAGCTAAAACATATATTTCTTTCTTTTTCTTTTTCTTTTTGGTACTGGAGATTGAACTCAGGGGCACTCGACCACTGAGCCACATCCCCAGCCCAATTTTGTGTTTTATGGAGAGACAGGGTCTCACTGAGTTGCTTAGCGCCTCCCCGTTGCTGAGGCTGGCTTTGAACTTGCAATTCTCCTATCTCAGCCTCCCTAAGTGCTGGGATTACAGGCTTGCTCCACCGCACCTGGCTCTAAAATATATATTTCTTGAACCAGGAGGGATATAGTGTGTTGGAAAAACAGCAGAACTAGATTTGGCAACACAAGAGCTGAGTTTCAATATCCACTAATATTAGCCATCTAACCCTGGGGAACTGAAATCTATGAAAGTAATATACCCGCTCCATTTACTTCAGAAAGGTGTTATTAAAAAAACAAAACCTTAATAGATTTTACTGGGGTGTGTCTAAGCACCTAAAGTAATGTCTGAATATAACAAACAACATGCTTGGTAAATGGGCAAAAGGGTATCCTTTTAAGTCACAGAAGATTTTTTAATGTAATTATTTTCTTCTTCTATGAATGATCTGCATCAGGAACTTCCCAAAATTAGCAAGTGAAAAGGCAGTATAAACTCGTAAAGAATTTTTTCAACATGGAACATTAAAAAATAGCTGTAATTTAGTGAATATCCTTGTCTGAAGGCTCCCTAATTTATACAGCCAATTGAAATACCAGAATTTTTTAATTTGATAAATGATAGTATATTTTTAGAAAAAAAAAATGAAAATAACTAAAGCAGAGGCATTAGGAGGAACTAGCCCTAATGGATATGAAAACATAATATAAATAAGTAATGCAAACCATACTGCATTGACAAAAAAATGGTGAGACAGCCGGGCGCGGTGGCTCAAGCCTGTAATCCCAGCACTCAGGGAGGCTGAGACAGGAGAATCGCGAGTTCAAAGCCAGCCTCAGCAATGGCGAGGTGCTAAGCAACTCAGTGAGACCCTGTCTCTACATAAAACACAAAATAGGGCTGGGGATGTGGCTCAGTGGTCGAGTGCCCCTGAGTTCAATCCCCAGTACCA
>PVHX01021904.1:0-28793 GCA_004024805.1 Geosciurus inauris | reverse complement strand
GTTTAGGCCATTGACATTCAATGTTATTATGGAGACATAGTTTGTATTTCCAGACATTTTGGTTTATTCTTAGTTTTAACTGGACTGGGTTTCTCCTTTGATTGGCCTTTAGTGTAGCTTCTCCCTCTGCAGGTTTTCATTGTTGTTTTTCATTTCCTCCTCATGGAATATTTTGCCAAGAATGTTCTGTAGTGCCGGCTTTCTTGCTGTGAATTCTTTTAATTTTTGTTTATCTTGGAAGGTTTTTATTTCATCATCAAACCTAAAACTTAATTTTGCTGGATATAAGACTCTTGGTTGGCATCCGCTGTCTTTTAGTGCTTGGTATATGCTGTTCCATGATCTTCTTGCTGTCAGGGTCTGAGTTGAGAAGTCTGAAGTGATCCTAATTGGCTTCCCCCTATATGCAATCTGATTCCTTTCTCTTGTGGCTTTTAAGATTCTCTCCTTATTCTGAATGTTAGGCATTTTCATTATGATGTGCCTTGGTGTAGATCTGTTGTGATTTTGTACATTTGGTGTCCTATAAGCCTCTTGTATTTGATTATCCAATTCATTCTTCATATTTGGAAAGTTTTCTGATATTATTTCATTGAATAGGTTGTTCATTCCTTTGGTTTGGAATTGTATGCCTTCCTCTATCCCAATAATTCTTAAATTTGGTCTTTTAATGTTATCCCATGTTCTTGGATGTTCTGTTCATGGTTTCTTACCATCTTCACTGTGTGGTCAACTCTATTCTCAAGGTTAAATATTTTGTCTTCAGTATCTGAGGTTCTGTCTTCCAAGTGGTCTAATCTGTTGGTGATGCTTTGTATTGAGTTTTAAATTTGGTTTATTGTTTCTTTCATTTCAAGGATTTCTGTTTGGTTCCTTTTCAGAATCTCTACCTCCTTATTGAAGTGATCTTTTACTTCCTGTATTTGCCTATGTATATGTTTATCGAAATGATCTTTTGCTGATTGGGCTTGCTCTCTTATATCATTCTTTAAGTCACGGAACATTTTAATTATGTACATCCTGAACTCCTATTCTGTCATTTTTTCTGCTGTACTGACCATGGATTCTAATAATGTAGTATCTTGGTTTGTTTGAGGCACTTTCTTCCCTTATTTTTTCATTATGTTTGTGTGTCTTTCTTTCTAGCTCTGGTGATCCAAGGTGTGACAGTTTTTACTCCTATAGGGTTATAGTTTCCCTGCAGGGTTTCAATATCTCTCCTTTAAAGGGGAGACCAATATTGATTGATTTCAATATAAACAATATATAGTTTCAAACCAAGTAGTTCCTAATAGCTCCTAAATACAGTTACAGTTTAGTCTCAATATACAACAATTATGAGTTCATTTAACATCTGCTTTGTAAACAATAGGTTTGCACAAGGGTCTGTAGTTTCTGTTGGTGGGCTAGGGAAACTTGAGGGTGGGCTGTAGGATAGAATGTTAGGGTAGTAGGAAGTGAGGATATGGTTATTAGATCCTAGAAAGCATGAAAAAGAAATCCAAGAGAAGTTGGCTGTTACTAGAAAGAGCGAAGGAGAGTTGGGGAAGACCAGTAAGGAGGAAGAAAAGAGAGTACAGCGAGGAGAGATGATAGCAAGAAAAATAAAACATATGCAAGTGGGAGTTACGAGACTATATAATACCACTCTAGTATACAGTTCAGAAATCCCAGTCTACCGTATCCTACTGTATAACAAATAACTTGGTTTCACAAATGTTGGGGATTAGAGGGTGGGAAAAGAGCAAGAGAGAAAAGAGGAAAGGAAAAAAAAAAAGAAAGAAAAGAAGAAAAGAGCAGAGAGATAAAACAAAAAAGGAATACTAGGGGAAAAAGATAAAGGATAAAATAAAAAATAAGAATAAAAAAATAAAAAATATCAATGTAAATAAACAGATTTGCTTCCTTTCACCTCCAGTAGGTGGCGTTGTCCGTTGCTTACTGGAATTTCCCCGCTCCAGTGAAGAATGTCATAGGTGGGGGTCTCACAAAGAAGCCATCTGCTTCAGCAACAGGGTGAAGGGCTGGACCGCTGGTGGTCTTGGATGCAGTGGAGACGCAGTTTCACAGTGTGCTGTGTTGAAGTAGAAGTTTGTTGAAGTGAAAGTTTGTCCCCAGATGCTGTCTGGCGTCCTCTGGTGCAGGAGGTTCTGCCCTGGTAGATGGAGATCCACAAAGAACAGTAGCAGGGGTCCCGTGCGTGCATGAGTCGTGTGTCCACAGGGACAACTGCTAGGGGTCCTGCGTGGTTGGGTGGGCGCTGGAGCCAGAGCCAGGTACCCCATGTAGAAGCAGGCCCCACCTGGCGAATACTGTTCCAGAACCCTGGGCAGGGGCTCCGAGCCGCTGGCAGCTGAGTTCCGCTGCTTGCCGCTGAAGTCACACTACTTGTGGCAATCGCTGCTCCCTGGTGGCCCTGTGTACACGTGCAAGTGAAATTCCTGCGGGGGATGATGAGCTGTAGTATGATGGCAAGAAGCTGGTTGGGAGATTGTATTTCCACTATTTCAAGCTCCGGTCCTGGAGAGATTAGCACTGTGGAGTCCGTCTAGGCCGCCATCTTGGAACCGAATCCCATTCTTCATATTTGGGAAAATTTCTGATACTATTTCATTGAAGAGATAGTGTGTTCCTTTGGTTTGTATCTCTGTGCCTTTCTCTATCCCAATAATTCTTAGATTTGGTCTTTTGATATTATCCCATAATTTTTGGATGTTTTGTTCATGTTTTCTTACCATCTTCATTTTGTGGCCAACTTTATTCTCAAGATTATGTATTTTGTCTTCATTGTCTGAAGTTCTGTCTTCCAAGTTATCTAGTCTGTTGGTGATGCTTTCTATTGAATTTTTTATTTGGTTTATTGTTTCCTTCATTTTAAGGATTTCTGCTTGTTTTTTTCCAGAGTCTTTCTTGAAGTAATCTTTTACTCCCTGTATTTGCTCTCTAATCTCTTTGTTGGAGTGATCAATGGTTGCCTGTATTTGCTCTCTAATCTCTTTGTTGGATTGATCAATTGTTGCCTGTAATTGTTCTCTTATATTCTGTATTTCACAGATCATTTTAATTATGTACGCTCTGAATTCCTTTGACATTTCATCTACTGTGCTGTCAGTGGATTCTATTATTGTAGCATCCTGGTTTGTTTGGAGCATTTTCTTCCCTTGTATTTTCATGTTGTTCATGTGTCTTCCTCTCTAGCAGTGCTGATCTGAGGTATTACAATTTCTACCCTATAATCTTGTAGTGTCCCTGCAAGTTACCAAAACCTCATCTCTTGTATAACTGGGCGTGAAGGGACCTCAGGGGTTATTTCCGTGGTTCTGGCTGTTGACTCTAGGTGGAAGTAGGCAGGGACAGCCGCCGATTGGTAGATGGGAGGCTGCAGTGTGGTGCACGGTTGGTCTCCACCTCCATTTGAGTGTGGTCAGTTCACAGTCTTTATTCAGTAGGCTTATAGATTCCCTATGGGGTTCCAATACCTCTCCTTTAAGGGGGAGACCAATATTAACAGATCTCAATACAAACAATATATAGTTTTAAACCAGGTTCCTAATAGGACTTTACGGTTTTGTTACAATGTACAGAAATTATGAATTCACTTAGTATCTACTATATAAACAATAGTTTGCAAAAAGGTCTACAGTTTCTGCTGATGGACTAAAGAGAACTGGGGGTGGGCTGCAGGATGAGATGTTAGGGAGATAGGAAGTGAAGATAGTTATTAGATCCTAGAAAGTGTGAAAGAGGAATCCAAAAGAAGTTGGCTAGTAGTTGAAAAGAGAAAGAGATTTGGGGAAGACAAGTAAGAATAAAATAGAGTACAACAAACAAGGAAACATAAAAATTAAGAAAAATAAAACATAAAAAATGTTTGAAACTATATAAGAAGATATGAAACTATATAATACAATTGTTGTAATATACTAATCAGATATCCCAGTCCTCAGTAGCCTAATGCATAAAAAATACTTGGTTTCACAAATGTTGGGGATATGAGGGTGGGAAAAAAGCGAGAGAGAGAAAAGAAGAAAAAGAAAAGAAGAAAAGAAAAAAAAAGGATAATAGAAGAAAAAACAAGTCTCAAGGTAAATCAAAAGGATTGCTTCCCTTCTCATCTAGTAGGTAGGGTCGTCTGCTATTTACTGGTATTTCCCCCCTGAGGTCCAAGATGGCACGGAGTCTCACAATGAAGGTGTCTACTTTCATAGATAGGGTGTAGGGCCGTGCTGGGTGGTGGCGTTGGGTGACGTGTTTGGAGATGCAGCTCTGTGCTGTGCTGTGTAGAAGAGTTATTAGATCCTAGAAAGTGTGAAAGAGGAATTGTTTCCAGATGCTGTCCAGTGTCCCCAGGTATAGGTGAATGAGGGAGTTCCATGCTGGTAGATGGAGGTCCACACAGGAGCAGCAGGCCGGAGTCCTGTGTGGGGAGCTGGGGGTCCTGCGTGGCCAGGTCCTGCACTGGCAAGCGGCTGGGTCCTGTGCTGGCGAGTGGCTGGGGTCCTTGCAAATGCTGGGACCTGGCGACCCACATGCTACTGGAATTCCTGTGTGGAGGCAGCTCTAGGAGGTACTCTAATAACTCGCAGATAAACAGTATTTCCACTGCTTTAGTCCCTGGTCCTGGAGAGACTAGGAACACAGCATCTGTCTATGCTGCCATCTTAGATCCCCCACTAGACATCGTGATTTTTATCCCAAAGAAAAGGATATTTCATACATAATCACAATACTGTTATCACTTATAATAAATCATTCACTAATGTCATTTTAATATATGGGAGAGTCTGAAGGTTTTTTTGGTTTGTGTATGTTTTAAGTCTTTTAGCTCTTTGTTATAGAACCAAACCCAATTCGAGTTGATTACTGGTTGCATGGCTGAGTAGTATTTATGAAAAGTATCAGATGATAGGCTGTCATATACATAATAGATCTTTATTTTTTTGTGGGTTGTTTTTTCTTAAGTGATACAAACTATGGGTAAGGTTAGTGAAGTTTTATGAGGAAGTTAATGCCATTTATAACATAGTACCTGTGCATATTGAGCAATGGAGAGGGGATGACCTGCCAGCAGTGGTATTCTTTTGTCACTTCAACTCATATTCTACCACTGTGAATTCCATCTTTCCAGCAGATTTTCTTCTAACTTTCCCTTAATCAGGTACCTTCTTCCTTCTTACCAGATGGTTGCAAGATTTAGTGAGAATGAAAAATGTAAAAAATAGTCTTTCTCCTCAAATACAGATTTGGGAATTCATAATTGAAATTAGATATGTGTTTTTTAAATTAGAAACTCAGTTTTTATGAAAATTTTCTGTAAGCTGCATGTTTTCCAGTTGGTAATTTTATTATGCTCAATAGATATGAAGAAGCTGAAAGAGACTGCACACAAGCTATTTTATTAGATGGCTCTTACTCTAAAGCTTTTGCCAGAAGAGGAACTGCAAGAACATTTTTGGGAAAGATAAATGAAGCCAAACAAGGTAAAACTTATGTCACACACTCATCCTGATGAGAATCCCAAGGTATAGAAACAGGGATTATTGTTGCTTTTCCATGGTTCAAAGATGCTAAACTTAAGAAAGATTTGTTTGTGCTCTATAGTTGTGCTTGTGAGTAGGTTTGAAGGACTGCACCTTCCATAGCACACCCGATTATTCTTTACTTTATACTACTGTGTTGGCTAATTACCAATCAATATTATTGAAAATTTTGGATTATAGATGACAAGGAAAAACAAGAAAATGGCAAGAATAAAGGAAAAGAGAATCAGTAGATAAGGGGTGGAGGAGAATGTGAGGGCTGTGGTGATACTCTTTTTTATTCTTGACACTTTTTTCCTACTATTTTTCTATAATCTTGTCTCAAATATTCATTTTATTAGTCTTTTCAAAGAATTGATTTGGTTCCTTTGTATGTGTTTTTGTTTTATTTATTTATACTCTTTATTTTTGGGGTTCAATTTGCAGTTTTTCTAGCTTTTTTTTTTTTCAGTACTGAGGATTGAACTCAGGGGTCAACCACTGAGCCACATCCCCAGCCCTGTTTTGTGTTTTATTAGAGACAGGGTCTCACTGAGTTGCTCAGCACCTTGCCATTGCTAAGGCTGACTTTGAACTTGCGATTCTCCTGTCTCAGCCTCCCAAGTGCTGGGATTACAGGCATGCGCCACCGTGCCTAGCTTTTTTCTAGCTTCTTGAGGTCAGTACTTTGGTAATTGATTTTCAGCTTTTCTTCTTTTCTGATTTGTGCATTTTAATTGCAGGTCCTCCTCAAATCTGGCTTTAGCTGCCACCCATGAGTGTTTTTTGTTTTTTTTTAATATGGCAAAATATACATAAAATCAGATTTACTATTTTAACCATTTTAAGTGTATAGTTTGTCATCAAGTACATTTACAGTATACGCAACTAACACCACTGTCCATCTCTAGAACTTTATCACCCCGTTCTAAACTTCTGTATCCATTAAACAATAATTTTTCATTCTCCTCAGTCCCTATCCTCGGTAATCACTGTTCTGTTGTCTATGAATTTAACTATTTTAAATATCTGATAGTAGTGGAATCATAATAGTATGTCCTCCTTTGTGTGGCTTATTTAACTTGACTCCTCTTTTAGGGTTCATTCATGTTGTTGTACGTATTAGAATTTTATTCCTTTTTAAGGCTAAGTGATATTCCAGGGTAGGGAATTTTCTAATTCTGTCTTCTTTGGTAAGTTACTCTGTCTTTTTTAATAGCATGAGCTTTGGTAAATTCAATGTTGTCTAGGCCTCATTTGTATTATCTGTAAAATGAAATTGTAGTAAAGATTACATGAAAATTCTTACAAATAGAGCAGCACATAGTAAATGTTAGTCCTTCATTGCTCGCTCAGTGTCTTGAGTAAAACTTACGGAGACAAAAATGGGATTACTAACTACATGTATCATATTTTGAACTTCATTAAGTATTTTTACTACTTTGTTGTGTTTTTCTTTAATTCATTTTAGATTTTGAAACTGTGTTACTTCTGGAGCCTGGAAATAAGCAAGCAGTAACTGAACTTTCCAAAATTAAAAAGGTAAGGTATTTCTTTCACCTCAGTCTGGTCATATTTTCTGAAACATAAGCTCACGTATTGGTTACATAATTAACTCAAAATTTTGATAGTCATGGTTACAAATTTATTTTGAAGGAATTAATTGAGAAAGGACACTGGGATGATGTCTTTCTTGATTCCACACAAAGACAAAATGTGGTAAAACCCATTGATAATCCACCTCATCTTGGATCAGTAAGTAAAGCATTTTTTTCTTGTCATTTAAATATCTTGTATTTTATTAATAGAATTAGAAGCAAATTGTTGAATTAATAAACTTAAAAAGTTGAAAACTTTTTCCTGAGTAATTTTTAGAATCTTTAAGAAATGCTTCCTAGGATTATTGGCAAAATAAAATTAGGGAAAATTCAGCTGTTTAGATTTCTAGAATAACTTAATTTAGTATTTTATTTAAATATTTCTACATAGTTTTCTTATGAAAAGGAATTTGAAACAGTTTTGCTTTTTTTTTTTTGGTACTGGAGATGGAATTTAGGGGTGCTTAACCACTGAGCCCCATCCCCAGCCTTTTTTTATGTTTTATTTAGAGATAGGGTCTTGCTGAGTTGCTTAGGGCCTTGCTAAGTTGCTGAGACTGGCTTTGAACTCGAGATCCTCCTGTGTCAGCCTCCCTAGTCCCTGGCCAGTTTTACATTTTGTAGCAGTAAAATGTTTTTTATTTTTACTACTCTTTTTTCCTGGGGTTGGGTTCTCATTGCAATAGCTTGCATATTATTTTGGGCATACTATAGTTTATCATTAAGTCCAAAAAGGCTAGTTTTTCCCTGCAATATTGGAACAGAAAGTAGCATGAATTTAGCAGGTCTGTGCTGAACCTCTAAAGTTGAATTCATTTAAGGCACATATATACGTTATATATATGTCATGTGACTTTGGTAATTTCTAACATTTATATAGCACTTTTAGTAAATGTGTATGTAAAATCAAAATTGTAAGATATAATATATGTACAAAAAATACACAACACAAATTAAGACTTAATAATTATAAAGTGAACACGCATGAAACTACCGACTAGATCAGGAAATTGAAAAGTTTCTTTCCCCCAAAACCTTACTATGTGCTCATTACTGATAATGATCCTTTCTCTGACCCCTAAAAGTAACAGTTGTGCATGGATGAGTTTTTGCTAGAAATAACAATTTTATAAGGAAGTTGGAGCAGGTATTTTTATCCTTATTTTATAAAAGACAGAAAGACAAAGGAAATTTGTTTTGCTATATTCATATCTCAGGTTAGTAGCAGATTGTTGATTCCTTAACTGAATACTTTTCCAGTGTTTCTGCTGTGTTTGCATTCATGTATTTTCTGGATAATACTGGTTTCATGTGTTTCAAGTGCCAGACATAACTCTAGTTGCTTCTATGTTTTATATTCATTTGCTGCTGTTCTGTTCTTTTCAGTAAAGGTGATTAAATGTGATTTAAACTTTCACACCTTTTTTTTGGTACTGGGAATTGAACCCAGGGTGCTTTACCACTGAGCTACATCCCTAGCCCTTTCTAATTTTTGAATTTTGAGACAGAGTTTTGCTAAGTTGTGGAGGATCTCACTAAGTTGCTGAGGGTGGCCTCAAACTCGCAATCTTCCTGCCTTGGCTTCCCAAGTTGTTCCACAATTCCTGAAAACTTACATCTTTATGAGACTTTTTCACCAAAATTAGTTTGCATGTTTACAAAAGTCCTTTGTTAGACATTGCTGTCCATAATTGTAAAGATTTTGCCATAGGGTAAATCAAATATCAGTATATGCAATATCTCATGACCATTATATTCTGAACAACTTTCATAAATCTGTTGGGTTCTCTTCTCCTTGACTTTAAAAATCAGTTTATATTAATAATTATGAAAATGCAGCATGACTTTATTCTATGGCAGCATCTCAAAATCTTTATGAAATTAGAGAGCTAGGAGGAAAGTATTTTATAAATAATCCAACACAAAATTAGTATCCTACTGAGAAGGGAAATAATTGCTGTTTGTTTTTGTAAAAGATCTCTATGATAATAACATGGGCAATGATTATTTGAAAAAACAGAAGGTAGAAGTTTGGTATAATACCTTTTGAGAATTGATTTGAGCCTCACTTTATAAACTTTGAAAACTTGAGCAAGTTATCTAACCCCTATTATTTTTGTTTTTTCTCCTTAAATTGAGAAAAATTCAGATTAGTTTGTATGAAAGGAAGTAATGTGGAACGGTGGAGAGAAAGACAGTGTGTGTGCCTTGGGGTTATTCAAGTGAGAGGCTAGGCCAGGAGAGTCTGCTTCAGGGCTTGGGAGACTGGGAGTACTTTCAGCAAATCTTTGCAGGGTCCTGTAGGGGTCTACAGGGGCCTATTAGGTGGTAGTAAATCAAAGTTTTTCCTGATCCCTTAGTCTCTGCTAAACTATTTTGTTTTAGTTACTTTTTTTTTCTTTCATCTTTTTTTCCTCTTGTCAAAAGTTCATTTTTCTCCCTGGCCCCATTTTTTCTTTCTGACTTTCAGTTTGTTCTTTATTTTCTCTTGAAATGGCCACAATACAGAGCTAAATAAAATGTTACACTTCTGAGCCATAGTTTTAAAAAGGAATGGATTGAACCTTTCATATTTTCTTAAGTTTATTTTTCTGTAACAGTATCTTATGGTTTACTCCTATAACCAGCATGCTCCACCTGCAACCCCTGCCCTCATCATCAGTGGCCCTCAGTGGTCCTCAGTACCCATGCATGGTTTGCGTGGATTAGAGACCATTAAGAGGACACATTAATTAGAATCGTGTTTATACGTGTCTTGTCAAAGAAAGAATTTGGCTTTATATGGGACCACACTGACTTAATTCATACTGTTGCTTGTCAGAAATTATTGTCTGTTTTTAATTTTATTTTTTATAATCAATTTTTTATTAGCATGTTCTAATTATACATAGTAGTATAATTTATTGTTATATATTCATACATTTTTAATACTAACGTGTGCATTCTTGGTCAGTGTCTTGACAGAAAACTGATAGATACAATTCTCAGCAAGGAAAAGGCCTTAATATAACTGTCTTTTAAAACAGAATTGCCAACAGGATTGTATTACAAATTTGCTTTTAGCTTTTTCATTTATGTACATTCCTATAGTAATACCGAGTTGTTACCATTAGCTCTTAGCCATGTTAATAGAATGTCTAGTTTTGACATTGAATGTAATTAGTATATCAGAAGTTTTTAATATTCGTAATTTTTCTTTTGGAATGAACACTCTGAGTATATTAAGGAAGGTTTTTCTGTCTTTAAAATCAGATTTGGAATATATGTAAAAGTAGAGAAAGTAAACTATTTCACTATAGCTGCAACTGTTTATCAATATTTGTCAATTTTAGAAGGAGCTTTTCTTACCTGTTTCATTTTCAAATAACCCTAGTGGTATAATAGTAGCTCCTTAATATCTGGTGTGATGATAGAGTCAAGAATAGTGTTATATTTTACTAAATATAAAAGAATACTGTAAGTATAATAAGAAATTGAAAATATTTGATACTTGTAATGATCAAAGTAAATAGTGAATACCATTATATTTTAAATTAGAAAACCATTATGGATAACTAACCAATTTTGAAGTATTATTTGGCAGATCTACAATCGGGGCTGGTTCAGTTTATCTGCCACATATTCAGAGAATGTACTTAGGTTTTCTTATTAGTCTGTTTCATATACAATATGTTATTGTCTTTCTTTGTTCTTATTACCTCAAGTTAAACCATGGTACTACTGGTGTGGTCATATATTTTCTTTGCTCTGCTGCTTCAAGGATAAAGTCCAAACTCCTGTCAGGCTTTGTACCACCACTGCCCTTGTGCCAGCCACGTTGGACTGCTTTTCTTCTTTTGTATTTGCAGCAGTCTTGCACTTGGCCATTCACCTGTGCTGTTTCCTTTTGTGAAGACTTCCCTGATTCCCTTTTTACTTTTCCTTCCTGAATTCTCCTGGCATTTTGTACTTTCTTGTTTTATGCACATCCAATTGCCTTGGAATTACTTATGTGTCCATGTCTTTCTTTCCCGTTTAATCTTGTATAGGATAGGTGCATACCTTTTATTTGTATTCTCAGAGTGTAATTCCTAAGTCTGTCTAGCCACCAAATTAAATTTACTTATAACTGGGATATTAGCTATAAGAACACAGCAACCTTTTAACTTGTGACCTTAAAATGGGAAACCTTTAATATGTTGATTTAAAGAATTGATTTTAATTGTTTTAGAAACCACTCAAGAAGGTTATTATTGAAGAAACTGGTAATTTGATACAGACTATTGATGCGCCAGATAGCACTACTGTTGCTGCTCCAGAGAGTAATCCTATTAATCTAGCAAATGTAATAGCAACCACAGGCACTGCCAGTAAAAAGAATTCAAGCCAAGATGACCTTTTGCCCCCAAGTGATACTCCACGAGCAAAGGTTTTGAAAATAGAAGAAATTAATGATACTTCAGCCCTGCAGTGAGTAGAAATACTGTTATTTGATAATCAGATAATCATCTAGAATGACGATAATTCCGAAGAAAAATATTACTAATAAGACTTTTGACTTATTACTGCAATTTTTTGAACTGCCCAACTTTAGGTTCTAATTTTTTTTAAATTAGTCTTTACTGTGAGAAAGATATTGTTTAACAATAATCACTTTTTCCTTTACTGGAGTGGGGTATTCAGAGATGATGTAGATATAAGAAAGTGCCTTAATCAAATTGATTTTGTTCATTTTCTTTTCTAGAACTTCAGTGTATATATTTTACTATTTAACTCAGCAAAAAATTTGTTTTTTTTCTTAAAGCTCCATAAAAATGCAGAATTTAGATATTATCTTTCTTCTTCATTTTAAAAAAATATTTTTAGTTGTAGATGGACACAAGACCTTTATCTTATTTATTTATTTATTTGGGTGGTGCTGAGATTCAAACCCAGTGCCTCACATGTGCTAGGTAAGCACTATACCACTAAGCTACAATTCTAGCCCAAGATATTACCTTGATTTTATATACCCATTAATATTGAAGACTATTGGGCACTCTTTAAATTTGGGATTAAATAGTTCACATGAGTTTCCTGAATATGAAAATATAGAAGATTCAGACTGATTAGTTTTATTTTGGGTTACTGATTAGTGTTACATGTAATCTTATAGATAGTCTTAAATTACCGTTCAGCAAACGTATGAATTTTTACTTTTTTGGTTTATTTTAAACTTTGAACATTAGTGGTAATTTTACTTGAAGAGATAATATAGATTATGAGAATATAGTAAATGGGTAGCTTTTGTAAAACAAAAAAAAGAAGCATTTTTCTTCTTAGAAATATTTTGTAACTGAAAATTTGCATTTCTGAAAGGCTGAGTTGTGAGTGTGTGTGACACAGTCCTGCAGTAGAGATGGTGTTCTCAAAGGGTGACCAGAGTAGTCACCTAACAGATGAGAATAGTCATTGTATAGCCAGAATATGAAAATTTGCAAGGGTATAGTTTTTTTTGCCAAACTGTGTGTGTGTGTGTATTATATATTATATATATATATCATGTTACATTATATATATATTATTAGTCAAAATAATTTAATACCTGTAGCATACAAATAGATGACATTAACATATTAGAAATTTAAAAATTTCTAGTGCCATCATCTTTATTGAGCTTTGACTATTTGTGATTCATTTCTAATTTTTTGACTGATGCCTCTGAAATATTTCAGACCTCGAGTCAGTTTGAAACAGGACGTTAGCCAGTCTTTGAGTGAGACGATTTCTGTGAAGAGAGAACAAGTGCCTGCTCAGTTTGTCACATGTGCTCTGCCTCCAGTTCCTGCCAACTCATTCCAGCTTGAATCTGATTTTAGACAACTGAAAGGTTCTCCAGATATGTTGTATCAGTATTTAAAGGTGAGAGAGAGGAAGCTAGTAATTCTCTTGGAAGTAAAAGGTCCAAGAACTCTGTCACTGTATAATAATAGTGCTATAATATTTGCTTTTTGAATGACGTAATATTAGAAAATGCTTTTTTCCCTTGCTTAATACATATTATCATCTTGTTAGAACATTTTACAATATTTACAGCCAGGGAATCTTGGTTTTCTCCTTTGGAAATAGGTTCTGTGTTAAATTCTAGTGTCTAAAATAACTCAGTATAATTTCATTTCTCATATAGTTTAT
The DNA here is from genome assembly GCA_004024805.1 of Geosciurus inauris. Classification (NCBI taxonomy): domain Eukaryota; kingdom Metazoa; phylum Chordata; class Mammalia; order Rodentia; family Sciuridae; genus Geosciurus; species Geosciurus inauris. The sequence continues at coordinate 15,526 of PVHX01021904.1, read as the reverse complement.
GCTTAATCTTTCATCCTTCAAATGGAAATACATTGAGTGTCTTCTGTGTGCCAAGTAATTCGCAATATTTAGACAATTAGTTTCCTAAAAACAGATGAGCTTTTTTTTTGCTTCAAGATAAAGAATTGAATCATAAGAACTTTAGTTCTTATGATTAATAAGCAGTAAATAATATATTAGAATAGAACTTAATAATAGCAGGAATAGTAGATTAGCATAGTGTTTTTCAAGTATAATGACAGTATCTAACTCCATTGGAATTAGATAATAAACTCATTTCAAATGTGTTACCTCATTTAATTCTTCTTTTAAAAATTTCTAGTTCTAGTTCTTACTCTTTGAGAGTATAGGATGTCTCTTGTAGAGTGGCGTCTGTATGTTCATGTGAGTTTTTTTTTTTTCCTGGCTAGTACAGAGAGATTGTCTTGCAATTTCTCTGTAGTTATTCTCTCAGAATTGCACTTAAATGTGGTCCCATTTATGTTCATTAGATATAAATGCATTATAATTACTGCTTTTATTTAAACAGTATGTAAATTGTGAAATGTGAATGTTGCCACAATTTAATTTTCTGTTTTTCCCAAGCAAATTGAGCCATCCTTGTATCCTAAGTTGTTTCAGAAGAATCTAGAACCAGATGTATTCAACCAAATCATTAAAATTCTGCATGACTTTTACATTGAGTAAGTTGAATATTTTAATTATGCTTCTCATTATAATACTGTGATTTGGAAAAATCATTCTTTGACATTAACATTTTGTACATAGCAAAATTAACTTTCTAGTAAATTTTAATATTACAGAAGTTATAAAGGAGTAATGGTTTCTGTGTGCAAAGCTCTCATTTGGGAATATTATAATTTGTTCAGCTGATTTGAGAAATTTCATCATTTGAGGACTTAAAATATAAACAGTACCCAGGGAAAATATAAAAATGACAATCTTATATATAATTAGAAATATTGTGTTAGTAAACAATTAAATGAAGTACTTTTAACTGATTATTGGTTTTTATTTTTTGGATTATTTAAGGAAAGAAAAGCCATCACTCATCTTTGAAATCTTACAAAGACTTTCTGAACTAAAAAGGTTTGATATGGCAGTAATGTTTATGTCAGAACCTGAGAAAAAGAGTAAGTTCTAAAAACCTTTTCCATTTCTATTTATTTTTATATGTTCCTTTAGTGTTCAACAAATGACAACAGACATTTATTGACTATTTACTATGTATAAGGTATATGCAATTACATGTAAGTTGATTATAATTATGTTGTTATTAATTGAAGTACAATTGAATTAAGTACAATTAAAATTATATTTGTTAATCTTGAGAGTAGTAGCAAGTGTAGGTACTATTATTGTTCTGTTTTTTTTTTGTACCAGAGTTTGAACCCAGGGGTGTTTAACCACCAAACCACCTCCCCAGCCCTTTTTGTTTTTCATTTTGAGACAGGGCCTTGCTAAGATGCTGAGGTTAGCTTTGAAGTTGTGATCTTCCTGCCTTAGCCTCCTGAGTTGCTGGGATACAGGCATGAGCCACAATGTCTGGCCCATTGTCCTTTATAGAGGAGGAAATTGTGACATAGAGGGGTTGAGGAATTTGACCAAGGTCACGTAGTTAAAGATACACCCAGGATATGAACACTGGTCTTCCAGTAGTCTGGGCTCTTCTTGGAAATGTGGTATGTAGCATAGTAGTTGAATTCTTGCCATCATGGAACATGTAGCTGTTGGGCCAGTATAGGGGCTATCTAATCCATTTTGAGTTTGTTTGACTTCAGCTGAATTCTCAAAGAAGTTCAGGGGTCAGTTAGATGAAGGAGTGAGGAAGAGAGTTTTGGACTGAGGGAGTGATGTGTGCTAGAAGTACTGTGGCAGGAAAGAGCAAAGGTCAGAGAATTAAAAGTGCACTGTGATTGGATTACAGATTTGGGGGTTAAAGAGTGGCAGATAATGAGCTTGAAAAATTGTGTCCCACCTCAGTCTTTGGCATAAAGGGTCAGTTTTGGGAAACCCTAATTAAAGTAAAATCAAACTGTGAAAACTACCTAGAGTTTTGGGTCATATTCTGGTTTCAGGGAAAAGAGAAAAATCATTCAAATATAGGAGTATCAGTTTTTTGGTTATAAAAATTAACAAAAGCTCAGTGTATCATTTTCAGATGCCTCCTGTATCAAACATATTTGACTCCTTTTCTTATTCTTTGTTTCTAGAAACGACTAAATGATTCCTAATAAGAAAAATACTCTTGTACTTTGGGAAGTGGACCTGCAGTTTAGAGATTTTTTAAAAATAGAATTGAATCCCAAAGCTTCTGCTTTATTTTTAGTTAACCAAAAACATTCTCTGAAATCCTTGATATGTCACTATTATTGCTGTTCTGATATCATCATCTGCCACTTTTTTTTTTTTTTTTTAGGGTACTGGGGATTGAACTCAGGGGCACTCAATCACTGAGCCACATTCTCAGCTCTATTTTGTATTTTATTTAGAGACAGGGTCTCACTGAGTTGCTTAGCACCTCACTATTGCTGAGGTTGGCTTTGAAATTGTAATCCTCCTGTCTCAGCTTCCTGAGCTTGCGGGGATTATAGGCATGTGCCACCATGCCTGGCTGCCACTATTTTTTGGGGCAGGGATCACTCTGCCCCAACTTGCTGGCTTTACATTTTTTAATATGCTAAAATGCCAAACTTATTTTAACCTTGGGAACTTTATATTTGGCTCTTCCCTCAGCCTAGAATTTAGACCTTCCTACGTATCTTCACCTTGGTGCTTCCTGGCTTCTTTCAGTTTCACCTCACAGATAACTTGCTTTACTAACCCTGGTTAAATGACTGTCCACCTCTCATCATTGCTCCTCACTCTGTCTTCTAACCCTGCTTGATTTTTATTCCTAACACATAACTGAGAGTGTTTCATATATATGCTTATTATTTCTTCTTCCCTAACAGAACAAAAGCTCCATGAGAGCAGGAACTTTGTTTATCTTGGTTGGTAGGCCTCAGTGCTAGTACATAATAATCTTTCAATATAAATGTGTTGAATGATTTCTTGTCCCTCTAATATGATAGTATGCTCAGGGTGTACTTGAAGAATGTAAGCTGGCTCTTTAGACCAGCTTACCAGCTGTGTCTTGGTTGGGTCGCAACTGCCTGCTAAGTTAAGCATGGGAAGCATCTGGACTAGTAGTTCTGGCATGTAATTAAGCATTCAGTGAAGATAGTGGCTGTTATCCCTATTTATATTGCCATTATCATTAATAACTGTTCATAGTTCTCTAGTTTGATGTTGAGAAACATGAACTATGTTTTCCAAAGTTGAATGTGGACCACTCAGGTAAGAATGATGATTTTATGATTCGTAGACAAATCTTTTTTTTTAACCTTTAGTTTTTATGTATTTTATTATTTAATCTTAAAATGTATTACTAGCCCATCAAATGTGATTTCATAGATATTATTGCTGATTTTCAATTTATAGTAGTGATGTAAAGTTTTAAAATGATCTAAATTTGAAAAAGTAAATTGAAATAAAAATATTGAGTAAATAAAAGTACACTTGGGTTGGGGTTGTGGCCCAGTGGCAGAGCACTTGCCTAGCATGTGTGAGGCACGGGGTTCAATTCTCAGTACCACATATAAATAAAATAAAGGTACATCAACAACTAAAAATAATATTTTAAAAAAGTATACATATTAGGGCAAAAACTTTTTAGGCTAGTACTATTCTGTAACGTTAATGTCATTAAGGACATAAGGGAAATTTGTACTGCTAGAGCAAAATATTTGGAAAGAAACATTGTTGAATTATTGTAAGTTTTCATTCTTAGGTTGGCTTTTTATATATGTGAATTGGAATTCATAAATAATTCTATGGCTTTTAAAATATAAAAAATTTTTATGTGACAGATCAGATTACTTCTTTTAGTTCATATTTTGCTTAGTTTTTTAAAAGTGATATTAAAATGGAGTTTTTTTTCTCTTTCAGTTGCCCATGTATTATTCAACCACATAGACAAATCAGGATTGAAAGATAATTCTGTTGAAGAACTCAAGAAAAGATATGGTGGTTGACATCTATTTTTACTAAAATTATTGTTTTTGGCTTTCACATGTAAATTTTTTTCTACTGAAAATATAAAGGTTTTTGCTTTTTAAGAATGAAATCATATAGGAAAGGACTCACTTTGGACATAAATTAATGAACTATAAAGTGAATTGTGAGAAATATATTCTGGTGAATTATTTCTAAGTTTCTGAAAATAAAAATACAAATAACAACATTTGTAAGAATCAGTATTTTGTTTTATAAATCATTTTAAGTGTTAAATTTAAATACATTCTTTAGTGCTCATAAATGTTACATTTTTGTATTTTCATGAGTTTTTGTAACTGTGACAAAGCTGCTTCGTTAGCATGTGAATAAAAGTTAACTTATTCCCTATATACAGGGAATTAAGTAGATAATGAGATTGTTTCCCTTTCTTTTGCTTAAATTAAAGAATCACTTCATCCACAGGTGGGAGCCATGCCAAGTTTCTCAGCTTCTCTGAAGGACTTACACTTTTTACCTCCCCAAATCCTATTTTATGATGCTTGTAGCTTATAAGACCTTTCAAATCACAATTCAGCTATCACTTTAGAATCAGATCTGCTTGAGCATAGAGCAGTAACTGATCGTGTGTCCTTGAGCAAGCCCCACACATTCTCTAATCCTGATCCTATTTGTCAGCCCTTTTCTTCTTGTGAGGCTCTGGGTTCCAGTCTTGACTCTGATGTTGGAAGTTTAATGCTTGGGGTAGTTACTTGACAGCTCTAAGCCTCTTATTTCCTACAAGGCATTATGTGAGTGTTATGAGTGTTAAGAGTGATAATATGAAAAGTACTTAGGAAAGTTCTTGGGGGAGATGCTTTTTGTCTAATCCTTACAGCAACCCTACCTGGTAGGTTCTTTCCATTTCCATTTTACAGGTAGCAAACAGGAAGCCAAGAGAAGCAAACTAAACCCTCAAGGTCATGTTACCTGTACATGATATAGCCAGGATTTAAACTGAGGCCTTTCTTTCTCCTAAAGCCATGGTGTAACCATGAAGGAGAAGACATCTAAGCTCAGAGATGAAGGATTAGAAAGAATAATCCAGGTGGCCAAGCAGAAATCATGGTCTTGGCAGAGAGAACAGCCTGGAATCTAGGAGTGTGAGAATAGGACACCTTAAGGGATTTGTAGGCAGTAGGGTGTCTGGGGCTTGGCTGTGGGAAGAGGGGCTGGGGGGTTGGAGCCAGATCATGAAGGGCTTTCTTAAAGTGACAAGACATCAGTTTTCTGAAAGTGGTAGGGAACCATGGGCTTTATTTTACAAATAAGGAAATCGAGGCATATGTGGATTATATAATTTGCCCATTGTCACCTTATTAACAAGTAATGGAGCAAAGATACTGTACCAATTAGTCTGATTTCAGAGGCTACATACCCAGTGACACTTCTATACTGTATTCTCTCCTTGGAGGTATGGAGAAGGCAAGATTTGAAATAAGGTATAAAGTATGTTTAGGAGACAAAATCAGGATTGGCTTTTTACTCATCAATTCAGTCATTTCTTGAGTTTATAATGTGCTCATTGGGAGACTAAACACTGGAGAAAACAGTTTTGTTCTCTAGTAACTCACAGTGCAGTGGGGAGTCAGATGAGCAGTTGTAGAACAGTGTCATCAGTGCCCTGATCAGATTTGGAGAGGGCACCCATGGAGTACAGAAGGGCAACTCCGAGTCAGGATGGGGCAGGAAAGGAGGAGGCAGCAATTGACATGAGACCAGAGATGGATGATATGGCCAGTCAAGGAGCACAACGGGAAGGAGAATGTCCACGCACAGGTGAAGCTCATGTAGCATAGTTAAGGGCTCCTTGATTGGCCATAGTGGTTGTGGGCAGTTACACACTGGAGGGTCATGTGTGGAAAAGAGTTTGTGATGACTGGCCACATTCTCCTTCCATTTGCTTTTCATTTGTTCATTTTTCTTGTGTGCACATCCTGACTACATAATTAGATTTTAAGTTTATTGCGGGTTGTGAAATAGTCTTATACGCTATTAGTGTAAACATTGGCCTTGGCCACAATAGAGGTTCAGCTAAGTTTATTGATTAACCTATTTAGATTACCACCATTTCCCTTAGATTAGGCTACAATTAGTGGGTTTCTTCTTTCACTGTGGGTATTTAATATAGGATCCTCAACTCAAATTCGCTGGAGAATTTTACCCCTCATAACGTTTTTAATGTAATCACTTAGAAAGATGAAGCTATACATGGTATAGAATATCTTGATTGACTTGATGACATTTTGTTGAATAATTTGGGGTAGCAGAAAGGCTTAGCCAAAAATCATTTTACCATGATTGTTTTATGTAGTTTGAAACTCAGTACCCCCAACCCTTAACCATGAGAATGAATAAACTTACTTCGGCTTTGTCCCAACAGCAGCCTATCTAGCTTTAAGGCTTTTAACAAGGCAGTTGATACCTTTTAATTTCACAGAACGTCCAAATGCTGTCCTCATTTTAACTTGGTAGCAGCAAGGAGTCAGAATTCCTCACATCCCTCCTCTCTGAAAAAGGCTGTATCTAATATAGGAACAGCCTGAAGTATCAGGAAATCTGATGCTGATGCTGACTGTGGAGTTGGAAATTAGCAAAAAAGGCCTCTAGATAATTTTATTTAATAAATGTTCATGTCTATCTGCCTGCCTGCCGTGGTCTGATTTTTGTCTCCCCAAAGTCCACATGTTGACAACTAATCACCACTGATTGTATTAGAGGTGGGGCCTTTTTTGATTAGGTCATGAGGGCTCAGGATTTGTGCACTCATAAAAAGGCCCCAGAGAGCTGCCCTGTCCCCATGTGTTATGTGAGGTTATAACAGGAAGACAAGCCATCACCAGACACCTGATCTGCCTTGACCTTGGACTTGCCATTCTCTAGAACTGAGAATTTTCTGTTGTTTATAAGCTCTCGAGTTTATGATATTTCGTTATAGCAGCCTGATCAAATTAAGGCTTTAGTATATCCATGTTTTGTAGTAGGCCAATTGATAAAGGGCAAGATCTGTGTGGGTGGGCAAAGCTTTGGAGGAGGCCATGGTAGTGCTGCAGAGGACCTCCCAAGGGCTGGCCTTTTGGGTTCACTGGGGCCTTCTCTTAACACTGAAATCCAGGAATGTGTTTAGGAAGTATATTTAAAATGACAGTGTTCCTTCAGTTTATTTGACTTCTGTGATCATAACATCCCAATCAAACAAGTGGGAGGTAGGACACAGTCAATTCCCTGGGGCGTACACAATCAGTCCTATGCTTAGGCAGTGACTTGGGCACTGTGCCGATTACTGCAAAGGTGCCAGATGTTGATTGATGAAAGACTTAATGGAGGGATTTGAAAGATGATCCTGGAGCTGATGATTAGGGGAAGAGACTGAAGATGGCTTGGAAGAGGTGGGGTCTGGTTAGGTGGAGGAAAGTAAGCCTTCTCTATCAAGTGATTCACCTTAACTGCCAGGTGGTACAGGTGTGTGGCAAAATGGTGGGGTGGAAATTGCTGTGACAGCAGTTCCCGAGTGGCACATACAAGGCCCAGATCTATTCACTCTGTATGCATCTTGGGGAGGAGAACTGCAGTTGTCATTTGGTGTGTTTCCTGGAGGATCTTATATTTTATATGAGGACATTTCAGTATTTAAACTTTCTGCTTTTGAAATATCGCCCTGAGAAGTCAGGGATAAAAGAGAGTAGACACTCTTGGAATTGACATAGATAAAACTAAATATTTAGGCCTCATTAGGTTCCTTTGCATTTATTCTTTCTTTAGGGGATAGTTTAAATATGGAACATATAGCTGAGTTCTAGAGGTTTTGCTAATCTACTTGTGGTTTGGTTTACTGACAGACATTTTAAATCATCCCAGCCAGTGAGCGTACTAGTCATGACCCTGAGGCTGATGGTGGGGGAAAATGTCATTTTTTAAAATTAGGGACAACTCTTGGGTAGATAAAGCAGATGAAATTGGGGAAAAAATGAACAGATTAGAGTAGGGCCATAAGAAATATTGGAAAGCATGTACAAATGTCATTAATTCAAAGTTTCTCGGCTGTTAAGAAGTTACTGAAATATATTAAATGATTTTCCAGCCCCTGGCGGGTTCTCTTTGGGTAATGAGACTTGCTGCAGTCCCTTCTTTCCTCAGGATGGAGACTAGTTTACACAGGGCAGAGTCTGGAGTAGGCACTCTAGATGTACGTGTACACTGAGAGGTAAGTACAGTGTAATTACCTCAGTTATGGTAGTGATTTGAACTTGAACATCAGGCAAAAGTAAGTCTCAGTTGGATTTTAAGAAAAGAGAATTTTAAAAAATAGCCATTCTCAGCCTTAAAGAAGAATGAAATTATGGCATTTGCAGGTACATGGATGGAGCTGGAGAATATCATGCTAAGCGAAATAAGCCAATCCCAAAAAACCAAAGGCCAAATGTTTTCTCTGATACGTAGATGCTAATTCACAATAAGGGGGGGCGGTGGCTAGAGAAAAATAGAGGTACTTTGGATTAGGCAGAGGGGAGTGAAGGGAGGGGAGGGGGTATGGGGTTAGGAAGGATAGAATGAAAGGGACATTATTACCCTGTGTGCATATGTGATTATACAATTGGTGTGGTTCTACAACATGTATAACCAGAAGAATGAGAAGTTATACTTTATGTATGATGTGCCAAAATGCATTCTACTGTCATGTATAACTACTTAGGACAAATAAATACCATTAGTGGACAGTGAAGATGTAAAAAAGATAGCCATTCTGTATCCAGAATGGTGGAAATACATGAGGGCAGATGGCTGAGTCATTCCACAAATCATGCACTAGAACAGATTTTGCAATACCACCGAGATTACATTTGAAACTGTCCCAAAGAATCTGGGCCATTGTTAAAAGATTTTTGTTGCAATAATATCCTCTGTGCTATATTGACATTTTGACTCAGTCTATCTTATTTGCCCCTTGCAACCATTCAGTGAGATATTTACTGCAGTTGTTACTCGGACTGGGAGAGACTTAAGTTACTTGCCAGAAGACATGTGAAAGTGACAAAACTCAGAGGTCCAATGGTTCCTGAAACCTGTCAGGTCTCCTTATGAAAACTGTGGGCTTCATTCAGTGAATTTTTTAGTACCTCACACCACTGGAATGTGGATTCAGTGGTGCTATGGATTGAATGTATCCTCTCCAGATCCATATGTTGAAACCCTAAGTCCCAATGTGATGGATTTTGCATATGGGCATTTGGAAGGTAATTAGGCTTTACGATAGAGCCCTCAATGAAGTTAGTTTCCCTGTGAGAAGAGACAGGAAAGAGCTTTCTCTGTCCCTGTCATTCTCAGTGTAGGGCTTGCTCTTTCCTCTCTACCATGTGAGAATACAATGAGAAGACGGCCATCTGCAAACCAAGAAGAGAGCCCTCACCAGACACTGAATCTGCTAGTGTCCTAATTTTGGATTTTTTAGCATCTGGAACTGAGAGAAATGTTTGTTTCATAAGCCACCCAGTCTTTTTTTTTTTTTTAATGCAACTTCAACTAAGACAAAAGAATGTGGGAATCATTCTTCCTTGTCCCAGTACTTTAGTACATGAGCCCTAGAGGTTAAAAAAAAAATATCAGATTGAACTTTGAAGAAGAAGAACTGTCATAAAAATGCAGTTAGAAAGGGATATTTTTAGGGCTGGGGAGTGTGTGTATGGTGGGCAATGGCTAAATGTCTGTGAGATACTTAGGTCTGTTCTAAACACCAACACCCAGAGACACCAGTTTCTTCTCTACTTCCCTTTCCTTTCAGCTTCCAACATCAGTAAACTTTTGATGTTTACCTTGTGGTATCCATTTAAGTAATAAAATATGGTGAGTTTGGTATTTACTTTCACTGGGATTATTGAATATGCATTTCTCTAACATCAGAGCAAAGTCCAGATAGCTCAATAGTGGTGAAGTACATTTACAATGGCAAAAAGGCAAGACCAAGATGTTGTAGTTTTGTGGTCATTGGTTTTGATTTCTGTGCTCAATCCTGTCCTTTCTACTCTTTGAATCAACCCTTCTGTGAATGCTGAACATCCTCGAATTCTTCATGAGTAGTTACTGCTGGTGGGACAGGTATTAACATATTAAGATGGTGAGAAGACCAAAGCCAAGGATATCCACAATTGTGCCCAACAATAAGTGCAGTGGCAGAGGTGCCAACCTGTTTTCCAGCCAAAGTTTCACTGACCTGATGTTAACCTTAACAGCCTACAGATCAAGACCCAGGGCAGTATTACCACTAGAGTCTGGCAGTGTGGCGGCTCTGCTTGGCTATGGACTTGATCGTGTTCTCAGCTCTAGTTCCAGATTAGCCACCTTGAAGTGCCAGTGGTCCCTTGGCCAGATACATTTCCCTACTTGTTGCTGGACTGCCTGAATATCCTATCCTAGACTTCTTAGAGGCACAAACATTTTTAAGTTGACCCAGGCATTTCAGTAGTTCAAAAATGGCAACATATGAACTAATTTTCCATGAGCAGAGCTGATTTGTCTGATCCAACTCTTTCACACTCGTGCTTTGGAAAGTAGGATCCTGAAGGAGTCTAAAGACCGCCTTGGGAGACCAAAGCCAAAGGAGGATTTGAGGCAATCCAGAAGTGAAAAGGGTGTTTAACTGGGGAAACGGAGAAGAGGAAGGGAGACAAGGCTGCCCATCTCCTGAGTTTTGCCTAAGTTGGGGCTAGAGAGGCTGAAGCCCCGGGCTCACAACCTTGACAGTATTTTTGAGTCTCCAAGCTGTGCATTTTCCTGAACTAATTCAGTACTAGGTACTCATAACTAACTTACAGGTCTGGTTATTGTTAGAGGAGGGTATGAAAACCCCCATCTGCTTCAGCCCCTTTTACAAACCCAATAGCAACGTCATCTGAAGCCCCCAATACATTGGAAAGGCAGAAACAAAATCCAGAGAGAGAAGCAGATTCAAATTACTTTCTACAGCTTTGACCAACATATCCTCAAGGGCCTGAGGAAGTTATCCTTCCTAGTGATGTCCTTTCTTGGGTCACTAGAAGACATTGGTCTTTTGTTGGATCCCAGGACACACAAATCTGCCCTGACCAGTTTCTTTGTTTCTTTCTTTTTTTCTTTTTTTCTTATTTTGGTACCAGGGATTGAACTCAGGGGTACTTGACCACTGAGCCACATTCCCAGCCCTATTTTGTGTTTTATGTAGAGACAGGGTCTCACTGAGTTGCTTAGCACCTTGCCATTGCTGAGGCTGGCTTGAACTTGTGATTCTCCTTTCTCAGCCTCCCAAAATGCTGGGATTACAGGCGTGCGCCACTGTTCCAGGCGCTGACCAGTTTCTTGTCAGCCCTGCCTAGGGGCTCCCTAGTCTCCCTGCTGTGGTCATCCTGTGTTTTGTTCTTAGGCTGCTCCTCCCAGACCTGCTTAACAATGGGCCTTACCCTGGCCCCTCTCACTTCTTTAGCACAGCTGATACAAGAAGACAGAGTTGAACAAGGCTTTACTCAACACTTGGGGATGCCATCCAGTCATTACGGGACATGAAAGAACTTTAGAGCTAGGCACTGCTGCTTCTGGAGGCCATTGGCTGCTACTTTTCACTCTGCCTCAGGATCAGACTTCCCAGCCAACAGGCCTAGATGAAGGCTAGATAAAGTGAAAATCCCCTCCTTCCCAACCCCTCCCCTTCTCTTCCCTTTTTGTCTTCCCTCCCTTCTCCTTCTCTCTCCTTCAATTTATAGTCTCTGCAGAGGTCCCCCTGCTCTCCATGAAGACTGGCCTCATGTTTGAAGGCTAACATCTCAGTCTGAAGCTTCCATGCTGGAATCGCTCCCTGGTTTCAGGCTGCCACTGAAAATGGATAGGCAGGTACCCTAGATCGGCTTGACCAAATTGTGTTTCAAACTGTGGTTCCTAGGATGAGGGGAGAATCTTCCAAAGGAAAAAGAAAATCCAGTGCATGTAAGAATGTAGAAAATGCTTCTGATTCCCCAATCAGCTACGTTAATGCTTTCGTTTTGTTTCATGCATGCTATTACAATGGGCACCTAGGAATTGATTTAGCCTCATCCTGTCACCACCTTTCCTACCTAAAAAAGTCTGATTTGGGTAATCAGAGTAAGAGTCAAATTAGGCCTGGTCTCTTGAGTAAATCAGCCTTTGCAGTCTTGAGATATTAGGTGGCATTGATGTTTGCCATCTCATTTGTCAACATATGATTTGTCATTGCATTTGGTAGAGCAAAGCTGCATAAAGTTTTCACTAGCCGACTACATGACAGCATTAGCCACCAGAGAATTTTGATCCCAACCTGGAAGGTCAACTTAATTATTTTTAGATGATCTGAATTCAGTACTAAGGTTTTCATCACTATTATGATCGACATTGATTAAGTACCATCATCTTGATATGCAAGGTCATAAGGAAAGCAAAGAGTCAATTTCATGTCTAATTCCTCTTCATAGACCTGGCACTGCTATTTATTTAGCTTGGAGCTGGAGAATTTTTTTAAGGGCTGCATTATTAGCGTTGATCCAGGAGATGGCACTGTGCTTTTCATTTTGGGACTTCGCTGTGAATTTTCACACTGCTAAATTTTCATAAGCTGCCGTGTAGAATAAGGCGGTGCATTGTGAATTTCATGACGTAATGTGTTCATTGGCCCCTACACCCAAACATTCACAAAAACTGAATTTGAATTATAGTCAGGTGGTTGTATAAATTCATAAAATTACTTATTTTTACCAATCAAATAATGAATATGATATTGTACTGGATATTCAGGAGGTAAAATAGAAATATAAAAAGCCATCATTACTTAAAATGTCTATGTAGATTTAAGGGCTAATAAAAATGAAACAAAAGAGAAATATGTCAAATGAAGCAGGAGTTAAGAGAAAGGAATGATTATTATGGCCTGACATCAGCAAGATTTCCGAGCTGCAGGTGGCATTTGAGAGGATTGGTAGGGACTCCTTCATAGAAGATGGTGAAGTAAGCAGATTCATTTCTCTCCTCCTCTCTCCTCGGATCCTATTAAAATAATAGGAAACCATTACAAAAGGATAAATCACAAACAGCAAAAAAGGAACAGCATTATGAAATGAGATAGCGGCCAACTGAAAAGATGGGGTGAAGGAATTACAGAAAGGATTTGCATGAAAGAGCATAATGAAGATGTTATGGGGTGAATTGTATTTTCTGCAGATTCATATGTTGAGGTCCTCACTCTCAGCACCTCAGAATGTGGTTTTATTTGTAGATGGAGTCTTTAAAGTAGTAAGAAAGTTAAAATGAGGTCATTGGGGGGTGAACCCTAATATGATTATTGTCCTTGAAAGAAGGAGACTAGGACACACATGGTCAGATGGAAGGCCATGTGAAGACACAGGCAGAAAACAGATATCTGTAAAGTGAGGAGAGAGGTGTTGAGAAGAAACTGACCTGCTGACACCTTGATCTCAGACTACTACTTCTCCTTCTCCTCCCTCTCCTTTTTTTTGTACCAGGAATTGAACCCAGGGGCACTCAATCATGGAACCACATCTCCAGCCCTTTTTATACTTTATTTGGAGATAGGGTCTCACTAAGTTGCTTAAGGCCTCCCTAAGTTGCTGAGACTAGCTTTGAACTTGTGATCCTCCTGCCTCAGCCTCCTGAGTCACCAGGATTACAGGCGTGTACCACTTCACCCAGCAATCTCAGACTTCTCCAGAATTGTGAAAAAGTAAGTGTCTGTTCTTTAGGCCACCCAGTCTGTGGTACTTTGTTATAGCAGCCCTAGCAGATGAATGCAGAGGGGACTGTATATTCCAGGCTCTGGCTAGGGAACACCAGGCGCAGTAAAGGGAAAGTGTCTACCATTAGTTTTGGGAAATTCGTAGTCATTATTGCTTCAAACATTTCCTCTGCCTCTTTATCTTTTTCTTATATTTCTTACATGTATGTTATACCCGTTTGAATTTTTCCACAGTTCTTCAGTATTTCGTCTTCTTCATTCTTTTTTTCTTTGAATTTCAGTTTGGGAAGTTTTGTGTTCTACATTTAGGTCTGTGATCCATTTTGAGTTAAGTATAATGAGAATCTCTCTGATGAGTGTGCTGGCTCGATCTTCTAGCATTTTGCTGAGTAAGAGTGGTTAGGGTGGATATCCTTGCCTTGAACTCAGTCTTGGGGAGGAAGCATTCATTCTTTCACCACTGAATATAATGCTAGTTGTAGTTTCTTGCAGATAGTCTTTATCAGGTTGAGGAGAGACCTATTTCTGTTATTCTGAGACTTTTTATTAAGATTGAGCATTGAATTGTTTCAAAGGATTTTCTGCAACAATTATTATAATCAGATGATTTTAAAAATTAGCCTTTACTATGATGGATGACATTGATTTTCAGGTATTGAACTAGTCTTGCATTCCTGGAATAAACCTCACTGGGTCATGGTTTCATTTTATAATGCTAAATTTTATTTGCTAATTTTTTAAAAGGAATTTTTTGTATCCATATTCATGAAGATATCAGTCTGTAGTTGTTTGGGGGTGCTCTATTTTTGATGTCAGAGTAATATAATCTTCAAAAATGAATTGGGAGTCAAGTGTGGTGACTGGCGTGGCACATGTCTGTAATCCCAGCTATTTGGGAGGCCAAGACAGGAGGATGGTGGGTTTGAGGCCCACCTGGGTAACTTGGCGAGACTATTGTCTCAAAACAAAACAAAATAAAAAGGGTGGTGGATGTAGCTCAGTGGTAGAGTGTTTGCCTAGCATGTGTGAAGCCCTGGGTTCAATCACCAGTATTAAAAAAAAAAAAAAAAAAGGAAATGTGTTCTATGTTTTGCTAGAGATTCTGTAGAACTGATGCTAATTTTTATTTAAACATTAAGTCAAATCTCTAGTGAAACAATTTGGGCCTGTAGATTTTATTTATTTACTTTTTTTGAGTTTTAAAATTGCAATTTCAATTTTCTTAATATTATAAGGTTATTCAAATTATTTTACATGAGGTGATGTATGATAGTTTATATTTCTTGAGATTTTGAGCTTTTAATCTAAATTTGATCTAGTTGTCAAATTAGTGTGTGTAGAATTGTTTTTATATTCCCTTATTATTGTTTTTTTTTTTTTTTTGTACCAGGGATTGAACTCAGGGGTACTCGACCACTGAGCCACTACCCAGCCCTATTTTGTGTTTTATGTAGAGACAGGGTCTCACTGAGTTGCTTAGCACCTTGCTGTTGCTGAGGCTGGCTTTGAACTTGTGATTCTCCTGTCTCAGCCTCCCAAAGTGCCCTTATTATCCTTTAATGTAGAGTCTGTAGGGATAGACTGCTTCATTTCTGATATTGGCAAATTGTGTCTTCTTTTCCTCTGTATAATTTAAATTCTTTTAAGTTTGTTGAGGTTTGTGTTATGTCATTCCTAAAACACATTTTTATTGGACATAGAATT
>PVHX01021903.1:0-28784 GCA_004024805.1 Geosciurus inauris | reverse complement strand
GGTTCTAAACATACTTGAGAGAGTCAAACTATACCTTGGGAATAACATCATAATAGTAATAATAATTTTAAAAGAGAATCATTTCTTCAAGACTCAGTAATACAGACTTATATGGCATTCTATAAGTTCTTTAAATTGGGAAATTTGAATATCTTGTGCTAAAGCTGTGAATTTTGAATTAAAGATTAGATTTTAAGCCCGCGCGGTGGCTCAAGCCTGTAATCCCAGCACTTAGGGAGGCTGAGACAGGAGAATTGCGAGTTCAAAGCCAGCCTCAGCAATGGCAAGGTGCTAAGCAACTCAGTGAGACCCTGTCTCTACATAAAACACAAAATAGGGCTGGGGATGTGGCTCAGTGGCCAAGTACCCCTGAGTTCAATCCCCAGTACCCAAAAAAAAAAAAAAGATTAGATTTTACCCTCACTTCTGAGCTCATTGGATTTCATAAGCATCCTCTTCCCCTTCTGGGGGAGGATGAGTAGATAAAGTAGAATTCTGCCTAGATTTATCTATGAATTCTACCTAGCTCTACTGAACACAGTTGGAAACTATAGAGAAATGGAATTTCAATCAATTATCCTTTGTATCATTATGCAAGCTAATTCATTCCTACTCTAATAAAATTATACCAGAGATTGCAGAAAAAAAGAATACTGAGCTTCAGTTGAAAAGCAAGTCATTAACAAGGCATTGTGATTAACATCTTTAGAGGTGCAAGTGCCTAGTAAGAGTCTCCAAGGCCTAGAAATCAGAACAGTTTTAAGGCTCAGGCCATAAAATGTTTAATTTATTTGAAAAATTCTCTTCCTTAGAACAATTATGCATGTTAGGAAAGCAGTGTGATAGGAACCCAGATTTAAAATATGTAATATGGTCCTCAGAGGAGGAAGTTCTGAATAGATAGATAGATAGATAGATAGATAGATAGATAGATAGATAGATAGATAGACAAATATACATGATATATATATAACAATTATGGATACTCTCAGGAATTTTCACCAAAGAGAATATTGAGACTAATTTCATATAGATAAGCTTAAGTGATAGAAGTATAACCAGCCTCTGCAAGTGAAGACCTTAGAAATTTTCAGCAAATACATTTGACCATTGTCATCATTATGATTTGAAATATTCACTAGAGGCACATATATTGAATCTTTAGTTCCTACCCCATGGCACTATTGTGAGGTAACTGAACCTTTAAGAAGTAGTGCCTCTTGAAGAAAGTCATAAAATCCCCCTTGAAGTGTTATTGGAATGCTGTTTTTTCCTGTCTCTTTTTGCTTCATGGCCACTATGAGTTTAGCAGCATCTGGTGCAATGTGTTCCCACCATGGCATACTATTTGACACAAGCTCAAAAGCAACATACCCAAGGAACCTGGGCTGAAACCTATGAAATCATGAAATAATATAAACCTTTCTCCTTAAAGTTGTTTATTTTACATATTTTATCGCAGTCATATAAAGCTGATTAACATAGAAAATTTGTAACAAGTAGGATCATTGATGTGACTACACCTATGTGGCTCAGAAGCTTCTGGAATTGTTTCACAGAAGGAATTTGGAAAAGTTTGGTGAAACATGCTAGAAAAAAGCCTGAATTCTATAAGTGAAGCTTAATGGGCCATCTGGTAAGGGCTTAAAAGATCATGTGGAGAGAAAAGTCTGTCCTGATGAATAGGGAAGACTATTGGGAATTGGACTAAAGGCTTGTTGTGATTTTCATCTGGAACGTATTTCAAAGCCTCCTCTGTGGGAGTCTTCCTCCTCAATGCTGCAACATTCAGAGGTGGGGCTTCTGGGAAGTGATTTGATCAGGATGGCTATGATCTCATCAGAGGATTAATCCATTGAAGCATTCATAATTTGAATGAGTCCATTCAAATGGACTGGGAAGGGATCAAAAATGTTGGAGGTAGAACCTAGAAGAGAGTAGATAACTTGAGGGCATGCCTTTGGATACTATAATCTTGTCCCTAGCTTCTTCCTCTCTCTCTGTGTCCTACCTTGAGATGAACAGGTTTTCTTGGTCTTGTTTCTCTAACATGATGTTCTGTCTCACCTATGGCCCAAAGTGATGAAGCTAGCTGACATTATTTCCACAACCATGAACCAAAATAAAATTTTCCTAATTTAGTTGTTTGTGCCAGGTATTTTAGTCACAGTGATGGAAATCTGACTAACACAGGCTGCTTATGTTACATTATGGCAAATAACTTGTCTATATTTTGTCCATGCCCTAAGACCTTGTGGGATACTGAGTTTAAAGGTGATGGACTGATCTAAATAAGAAAATTTCAAGGCACCAAAGCATTTAGATAGTGGCATGGGTATTACCAGTTGCTTTTAGTCATATTTAAAGTGAAGAATCGAAAAAAATCAGAGCAGAATTATTAGAAAAAGTCACAGTTTGGCAAGAAAGAAGGCCGCACTAAAGGCATCAGTGCCATTAAAAAGAATACAAATACTTCCCATCAGGACAATCAGAAAGATGCTTTGAGGTCATATCAGAAATCAGCATGACTCCGCCTATTGTAGGATCAACAGTTCCAAGTTACAAACTCATTTCAAAAACTTTAATTTGAGAAGAGAGCTCCTAAGATACTCTTAAGGCCACATAAAAAGTTGTTTCCTTGTGATTTACCCCCATTTTCAGCCCATAGAGGCATTCAGAGGCTGGTACAACCTCAAGTGGGCTCAGATACCGCTTGAGGCAGGCCTTGAAATTGTCCACATGGTGCTCATTTTTCAGATATGGAAAGTGTAAGATTTATGGATCATGAATGCTTCCATCAAGATTTCAGAGAAAATCTTAGGAGTCCACACAATATGTAGCAGGTTTGAAGTTCTTGCAAACAGTAACTTACAGGGTGATGTGTGAGTGTGTGAGTGAAATCAGAGCTATAATAGATGCTCCAGGAAGTTGGAGATGTCAGGAATATGGAATACCTGCCAAGGGAAGTCACAGATACTGAGCAGAGCTAGTTTGGGAGATAGGCCATATGGGCTGACACCATAAGCCATATGGGTAAGGCTGCCCAAACCCTTGGAGCTCATGTCATGCCATTATGTGTCCCATATGCCAGACAAGGACCTGTAAGATTGAATGGCTGCCCTGTTGAATATTGGTTTTGCTGTGGTCTGATTTCTCCTAATTATTTTTCTATTCTTCTATTTTGTAATGGGAATGTGTACACTGTACCATTGTATTTTGCAAATATATAACTTATTCTTCAACTTTTATAGGGACTCATGGGCTGAATCTGCCTTGAGTCTCAGAGAAGTCTTTTGACTTGTACTTTTGAACAATGTTGGGACTGTTAAGACTTTAGGTACTCTTGGCTGTAGACTAAATGGATTTTTTTAAGTGTATTTGTTCTAAATAGTTATACATAACAGCAGAATGCATTTCAACTTATTGTACACACTAAATGGATTTTGAATTGTGAGATAGATGTAAGTCTTTGGGGACCAAGGGTAGAGTGTTACAGTTTGAATCAGAAGTATCTACTCAAATGTTCATATATTAAAGGCTTGGATCCCAGCTGTGGCATTATTAGGAGGTGGTGAAATCTTTAAGATGTGGGGTCTACTGACAGGAATTTGAGTCATGTCTGCTTTCCCTTAAAAGGGATCTTGGAATGCCAGTCCCTTCTTGTCTCTTTTTATTCCTGCCTGCCATGAGACAAGTAGTCTCCTATATGTTCTCTCATCCTGATATACTATGCTGCCTCAGGCCCGAAATTGGCATGGACAAATTACCATTAATAGTCTAAGACCTCAGAAATTGTGACTCAAAATAAACCTTTTCTCCCTTAATTATTTCTTTATCTTGGGTATTTTGTCACAACTGACCAATATAGGCATTCATACAAAGATATATCCTGACATAACCTAGAACTTGTTTTAAACACTACACTCATTACCACAAGTTGTCTCTATCACTTGGGACTTTAATTAGCAGGATTTTGCCTTCTCCAGGAAGAGCTAGAATATCCATCATTATTTTTATCAATATCCTGAACTTTTGAGTACGGAGATAATTTTGGTTAATGATATGTCTTAGTGAAAATGATGATAGCGGCACAGATAGATACATGTGAATGGGTTCAAACCATATCACTGATGTATTATATCAAAGTTTATTTATCACTTTGAGGCCTGAGCAAGTAAGTGAAGCATGGTACCTATTGCTAAAATGGGAAAATTTGGTAAAGCAGTTTCAGGATAAGGCAAATTGGGGAACTGAAGAGATGATCCTTTAAGTATGTTCAATTGTTGACTATTAAATACTCAAGTAGAGATTGCAAGTAAACAGTTATTAATATGGATTTGGAGTATAGAAACAAGCTCAGTAATTGACACCTTGAATCCAGAGAGTATGTACAAAAAAAAAAATGAAAAAAGAAAACTAGTAAAATCACCCAGTCTAATCACAGCAGAAAAGGAGAAATAAAATGCAAATGAAAAGCCCTGGGTGATTTCAATTGCTGTATGTTACCTTTCTCAAAGGCCAACAAATACTTAACTATGATAACATGGCACATTTTAATCTTCAAAAGTTTTACAAAAGCACAAATCTTGAGAAAATATTTCAGATTAAGAAAAGAGTAATTGTTAAGTGTTTCCTTTTGTTTTCCCATAGGAAAGAAGGAAGCAAAAGAGGAGTATAGGACATGAATTTTTCACAGAAAAAGGACAGGTTACTGAAGTCAGAAGTAGACTAATAGGAGCACAATTGCAACACCAAGTATTCTTTCTTTCTGAATGAAGACATAAATCCTTGATAAATGTAAGGAATAGAAATTTGATGACATTGAAAGAAAACAATATAAATATATCAGGATAAAGAAACCAGTGTTTAAAATATGATTTTTTTTCTTTCTTCTGTATTCTGTGCCCTGATTTCAGTACAGCCTGAAAAATAATAGACACTTGTATAAACACAGAGAAGAGTCTTCTAACTCTGGTTTGTGAAGCACAACAGGAATACCTAGTAGTAGAGAGAGTGCAGGAATTCTTTTTGTATGTCATTATCGTCCTCCACACACTCACCCTAGTTTCCCAGGCAATCTTGTGGTAGCCAGTGGCAAAGACTGCACTAGGCCCCTACAGGAGCCAAAACACCAGGGAAGACACTTATTCTCTCTGATTGGTGAAGCTGTGGGACTAAGCAGATGGAGTGATTCCCTATTATTGTTTTGCTTTCTGACCTCTTGCTGCCTGTTTTTGTTTACAGAAAATTTGCAGAAATGTACAGTGGAGTGGGGTTGTAAAAGCCCTCTACTTCTGAACAGGAGACCAAATGGAGAGTCCTGGAGACTATAAAGTTCTAAGGAGTCTGTGGAAAGGAAAGAATCCATTAAACTATTTTGTGAAGTTACTTACGAACTCCTGGATTCATCTCTGTGATTAGCGTGCATAAGCCTAATAGTAATCCAAATAACAAAGACTGAGAAGTGGTCAAGTGTTTCCTAAAAGAAAACTGTCACACTTTATAAACTTAACCAATGACCCAGAATCTCATAATGTAATATTGAAAATATATGAACAAAACTGAAAGAATGAGAAAATTCTGTTTACATGAGAAAGGATAATCAATAGATGTAAATGTTGAGATGGCATAGATATTGAAATTATTTGACAAAGACTTTAAAGGTTCTATTAAAAAATACCCCTGTAAGCAATCACACTTTTTTTAAGTAATTATTTCTTCTTTTTAAATGTTTTCTAGTTGTAGATGGACACAATGTCTTTATTTTATTGCTTTGTATGTGGTGCTGAGGATCGAACCCAGGGCCTCACGCATGTGAGGCAAGCGCTCTACCACTGAGCTACAATCCCAGCCCCAAGCAATCACACTCTTAAAGCAAATAGCAAAGAACTACTTGATACAAACAACCAAGGAAAAAATTAGAACTCAAAAATGCAGGTAAAATTTAGAAACTCACTAGATGGAATCAATAACACATTAGAAGTGGCAGAGAAGTAAATGAGGGAATTCAAAGATAAATCCAAAAAGTTATCTAAACCAGGCAAAAGGGATACAAAAATTATTTAAGAAATGATTAACAGATGAGTCTCAGGGATTTGTGCAATAAATAACAAAGAAACACTGAAATTCTAAAAGGGAAGAAGGAATGTGAATTAGAGAAAGTATTTGAAGAAATAGTGGCAGAGAACCTTCCAATTCTAAATATATCCTTTCAATATAAATATATCAGAAAAAAGAAACCAGTGTTTGAAATATGATATTTTTTTTCTTTCTTCTGTATTCTGTGCCCTGATTTCAGTACAGCCTGAAAAATAATAGACACTGGTATATTCTGGCAAAAAAAAAATTTAAGGAATTTGGTGAGCCTCAAAGATGAAAAATCCAAAGAAATTCATTCCAAGTCACATCAAATTAAACTACTAAAAACTACAGACACAGGAAAAGCATCTTCATATTGACTAAACAAAAAGTGCCTTACTTTCAGTAATTCAAATCACTGCATATTTGTCAAAATAAATCATGGAAATGAAAAGAAAATTGTATAACATTGTTTCTAGTGTTCAAAGAAATGTAATGTCAAGTATTATTATAATAATTAAAAATAACTCTTGTCAGCTTTCCATTTAACATAATTCTTGAGATAATTACCTTATAAAGAGAAAAGACTTATTTTGGCTTATTGTTTGGAAGTTTCAGTCCACTATCACTTGCTTTGGACAAATGTGGGAATAGTAAGTACATCATGGCAAGAATGCATGACAAAGAAAAACCACTCATATTTTGAGCCAAAAAGGCAAGAGCAAGAGGAAGTGGCCACAGTTCCACAGTCTCCTTCAATGCACACCAGAACTACCTGTTTTAGTTAGCATTTCTGCTGCTGTGACTGAAAAACTTGACAAGAACCATTTTAAAAGAGAAAAAGTTTATTTGAAGGCTCACGGTTTCAGATGTCTCAGTCCATAAACTGAGGGCTTGAGATTCCTCAGGGCTTGAGATGAGGCAGTACATTATGGTAAAAGAGTATGGTAGAGAGAAGCAGCTCACATGATAATCAGAGAGCAGAAAGAGAGACTTTACTTGCCAGATACAAAATACATACCTCAAAGGCACGCTCCCAATTCCACCCTACCTGCCTTCAGGTAGCACTCAGTTAATCCCCACTAGGGGATTAATTCACAAATTGGGTTAAGGCTCTAATAATCCAATAATTTCACCTTTGAATGTTCTTGCATTGTCTCACACATGAGCTCTTAGGGAACATCTTACATTCAAACTCTAAGACGACCTAAGGACCTCCCATCAGACCCCAGCTCTCAAAGTCTGCACAACTTCCAGTAGTGCCACTCCAGCAACCAAGTATTTAAAATACGGTTATTAGGAGATAATCAATATTCACAAAAAGAGCAATGTCCTTTTGGAATTAAGGTGAAATAAGGACATTTTCAATAAGAGAAATTTAAGAGAATTCATAGCCTGTAGATCTTCTCTAAAATATTTTCAGAAACAAGTACTTCAAACAGAGGGAAAATGAGAACAGATTCATAAATAAGAGCAATCAAATGGTAAATTTCTAGTAAATTTAACAGCTTGATCTCTTTCTAAAATGTATATTTTTTAAAATATAGTTTCAACTATGTATATATTATATATATTTATTTGTTTTACAGTTTTTTTATATGGAGAGGTAATTTATAAGAAGACTATAGTTTATAATGGAAAAAATAAATGATTTTAGGTTGTGATAAGTTTTCTACATTTTATGGACCAGCTGTTGTTTTAAGTAGATAGGGGGGAGTTGATTACATATTCCCAGAGCAACCAGAAGGAAAAACAGCTGTACAAATATAGTCAAAAAATACAATGGAAGCCGGGCATGGTGGCTCAAGCCTGTAATCCCAGCACTTAGGGAGGCTGAGACAGGAGAATCGCGAGTTCAAAGCCAGCCTCAGCAACGGCGAGGTGCTAAGCAACTCATTGAGACCCTGTTTCTACATAAAACACAAAATAGGGCTGAGGATGTGGCTCAGTGATCGAGTACCCCTGAGTTCAATCCCTAGTACCAAAAACAAAAATAAATACAATGGAAATTTCAACTGAAATAATAGGCCAAAAGAAATCAGGAAAGAGGAAACAAAGGAGTAAAAACATAAAATTAATAAACTAGTAAGACTGACAAAAAAAATAAGTGAAGACACAAATTGCTAAGATCAAAAATGGAAGAGATCTATTACTACAGCTAAAAGAGACATTAAAATTATAAAATGGTTCTGGGTGTGGTGGTGCATATCTGTAATCCCAGCAATTTGGGAGGCTGAGGCAGGAGGATTTCAAGTTCAAGGCCAACCTCAACAACTTAGTGTAAGTTCTAAACAACTTAGTGAGACCCTGTCTCAAAATAAAAATTAACATGGGCTGGGAATGTGGCTCACTAGTTAAGAAACACCCCTGGGTTCTATTCTTGGTTCAAAAAAAATTATAAAAATCAATATCTCAAAAACTTTACATACAAGCCGGGCATGGTGGAGCAAGCCTGTAATCCCAGCACTTACGGAGGCTGAGACAGGAGAATCGTGAGTTCAAAGCCAGCCTCAGCAACGGTGAGGCGCTAAGCAACTCAATGAGACCCTGTCTCTACATAGAACACAAAATAGGGCTGGGGATGTGGCTCACTGATCGAGTACCCCTGAGTTCAATCTCCAGTACTAAAAAAAAAAAAAAAAAAAACTTTGCATACATATATTTGACAGATTATATGAAATGAACTAATTTATCAAGATCAACAAACTCCCAAATTTCCCCCAAGGTAGTAGAGCTAAAGTGAAGAATATTTATAACTACTAAAAGAATAAACAACTATTTTAATACTTCCTAGAAAAATAATTCTTGGCCCAGATGATTTCAATGGAAAGTTTCATTATCCATTTAAATAAGAAATAAGATGAATTCAACCCCAACTCTTCTTTGAAACAGGAAAAAAAGGGAAATATTTCAGAAACCATTTTTAGGCCAATATTCACCAATACCAGAGATAAAGACAGAGAGAAAAAAAACCAAAACCAATAAATTAATATTCCTCATGAACATAGACACAAAAGTCTTCAGCAAAATGCCAACATGTAGAATGGAGCAGTGAGGATTCTTTTAGGAATTCAAGACTAGTTTAATATTTCAAAATCAGTCCATGCAAAACCAACATGTAATATAGAAGAAAATCTTTATGACCTTGGGATAGGCAAATAATTTTTAAATATGATGCCAAAATCAGCTATAAAAGAATTATATTGCTAAATATTCCTTTCCTGGGGGAAAAAATGATCAATTAATCATATCTGGGGAAACTATACGTAGAGAAAATGAATAATATAAATTTATTAAAAACCTCATAAAGTTTAATTCTAAATTATTTTGGCAAGATTTTGCAATTAATTTTAAAACCCAAATTGAAATAATAATATTTGACTAATGAAATTCGTCCTTGAAGTATCTGTTTATTTTCTAAATTAAACATATCTAAACTTATATGATGATATATGGAGATAAATAGCAAGATGCATATGATTCATGATTTATAGTTTTAAGCATTATTCTGCATTATATTTGAAGGAAAAATAATCTCATAAAAGAGCAAAGCATTTTCTTTTTAGAAATTATGTTCATTGATATAAAAAAATTAAACAATGTGTATGCTCAGTGATTTACTAATAGAGTATATTACAGAATAGTTAGATTATAAAATTGCACTCTACACTTTGGAATTTTCTCAGGAATTTATAGTTTCATTATTTTTTCAGTTATTCTAAAGTTCATAGGTTAACACCATGCGAGTACCAACCATGCTTTTAAGTTAAAACCATAATGTCTTTTTGTGGAGTGAAAATTTTAAATGAGAACTACAAGGGGTCAATATCTGAGATTGTTGGTTCACTACAAGTATAAAAATTAGTATATTTCAAAAGCTATAAAAAGATCTAAGGAAAGCTAAATTACTTACTTTCCAGAATTAAGGGGATGCAATTGTTGCTAGTGTGGAAACGTTGCTAGTGTGGAAACTAGAACATTTAATAAACTATACTGTTTATTTGTTGTAAATACACAGTAAGAGAAATGATTCACTTTCTTATCAATATATAATTTGAATGATCACATTATCTTGTGATGTCTGATACATAGGGCTTTCTGTCATGTAATCTAGAAGTTTCCATAAGCCTCTAGTCATAATGAATAATTGACTGGAATGTCACTTTAAATTTCTCCCAGTTTATTCTGGAATTCTAGTTTGTTCTCAGTCACATAAATTTTCTCAATAAAATGATCACCAATGTCACTGAAAAAATTTGAATTTTTCTTGATATTTTCTACAATTTTAGCCATATAGTATAACATGTTGTCCAAAATATTCTTCCTACATTAAAAAGAAGAACCATGTTAATTTTTTTTAAATGAGCCAAACTAATTTAAAAGCAAAATATAAATAAATAGAAGAAAGATCAGTAGAGAAAAGGGAACAGGGAGAGAAAAGAGGGGATGTACAAGGGACTACATTGAAACTGTATTCCATGCTTGTATAATTATGTCAAAGTGATCTCCAATATTATATATATCTATTATGAATAATAAAAAACCACTATAAAATGAACCCAAAACAAATATTCCAGCTTTCTTTGACTTCAATTTATTCCATCAGTGATAAGAATGCAAAAGTAAAAAATATTTTAATGAAGAAATTAAAAAGAATTTGCATTTAAAATAATATCTTATATTAGAAATCCCCAAACATGCTGCATATAAGACATATAGAAACAGAATAGGAGGTGGAGCAAAAGCATGACTACATGAAGAAGATCATTCAGTACCTGTTTCCCCACAGAGACACCAATTTAAACATTTACTCACATATGAAACTACATTCATTTGAGTTAAGAAAAGGAGGTAAGATACCATAGTGCCTGGTTTTACTAAAATAATAAGAAAAGATACATTAAAGAAGACAGGAAGGAAAAAATTATCTCTATCAATCCTCTTACTCCAGGCATTGTGGAAAGAGATGTCCCCCACTCCAAGGATGGTGAAGGGAGCAAGTTCAGGCGTCAGAATTGAAATTCAGCACTAGGTCTGATAAGGTGAAAACTAGACCTAGGCAGAGCCCCAAAATTCCTGTCCCGAGACCACTACTCACAGACTGAGCTGCTAGAACTACTTGAGCTAGACATAGAAAACACTACATTTACCACTTTCAATCTTGGGCAGCAAAGGAAGAAACAAGATTCCACCCACTGGAGACCACGGCAGGGATGCTAATACAGTGCCACAAGGGAATTCAATGTCAGATTCACTACAGTGAGACCCAGCATCATACAGAAACCAAAAGTCCCTATACCTAGGCCAATGCTTGGCCATGGAACCTCTAGACAGGCTCTGGCATTAGGCAGAGACCTGCATGCTGGTGAGATGGATTTGGATTTCAGCCTGCAACACAGAGAGCTGCAATGTTTTTCTGGTTGCACCTTGTTAGCCGTGTAGTTCTTGAGACTCAGGTACAATCCAACTAGACCATCACTGTTGGTGGTGAAAGGACTGTCTTCACCAATACTTCCCCAAAATTGGCAGCATAGCGCAGAGCAAAACACCATTTTCTGATGGTAAGACAAAGCTGTAGGCACATTACTTTGACTTGACACTCAGTGTTATAATGATGAAACCTAGTATTGGAAAGATCAAATAACTCTCTATCCCCAGCCAGTTCCCATGAATGAAGCCTATGGAACTGTCAGATTCAGACAGACAGCATCACCTGTAGCTGGTTATAATCAGTCTTGGGCAACAAGTTAAATTCAGTAGTGGGTAGCTGATAGCAGTGTGAATTTAGTGCTAGGCCAGTGCTTCACTGAAGGGGTGAACTCAGGATTTGACATGACATTGTGGCAATTTGAGTCCAAGGAGTGGCATAGGAGCTTGGGGTGGTTATTCCAAATTGATTTTGCCCATGGCTGGACAGAATTCTTGCATCATATGACAGGCTGGTGACTATGGATAAGGCATACTCAGTTTCAGAGAGAGGCTTATACGGACAGACTACACTTTTAGGTATTTCCCTAGTTTGTGTTCAACAACTGAGCAAATAAAGATTAGGGACAAACCTGGGCTTGGATTGCCATCTAGTGCTAAAATAAGAAAAATACAGTAACAGCAGACTCAGAAAGTGCAGACTTAGGCCACCATCTAGTGCTTAAATAGTGGAAGTGACTACAGGATCAGGGAAAAACAGCATCCTGCTTAGAATCCGTGAAAAGACAGGTATAAACAAACTGAGGTTACAAAGACTGAACTTAATACCCAATCCCTTAGTGTTCAGATGAAGTAAAATGCCAATAAGTATCAAGAACTTTGGGGTAACAATCATCTCATCTAATAGACAAATAAGCCACCAAAATCAGCTATATAATAATAACCAACATGGGTGAAATCAGATAGTACATTTTTTTAAAGGAAACTGAATGAGCTTAAAGATAATACAGAGAAATGATTTTATACTCAAATGCGGAAACATAATAAAAAGATTAAAGCATTCTTAAAATACAGAAATCCTGAAAGTAAAAGAAAAATGCCCTTACCAAAATTAAAAACACAATAGCAGAATAGACAAAACAAGATAAAAGAATAGACTAAACAGAAGAGAGAACTAGTAAGCCTGAAGACAGGCTAGTGAAATATGCAGTCAGAGAAAAAAATAGAGAAATGAACAAGAATGAAGAAAGTTTATGGGAACTTTGGAACAGCATTTAAAAATCAAATATTAAGATTATTGGGGTTCAAAAGAGACTGGAGCATTCCAAAGGGATATACAGCTTCTACAAAGTGATAATAACAGAAAACTCCCTAAAACCTAGAGAACAATACAAATATCCAGGTATATGAAGATAAAAAGTCACCAGTGTAATTTACCTCAACCATATATACCACTTAAGAGAACTTATAATCAAGATTGTACATGTGAAAGAGAAGATTCTCAAGGTGTCATGATTTGGATCTGTAATGTGATCCCAAGACTTGTGTGTTGAACGCTTGGCCCCCAGTGCAGTAATGTTCAGACTTTGTGAAATGATTGGATCATGAGGACTTTAACCTCATCGTAGGTTAATACATTACTAGATTCATAATTTAATGACATTACTGAGAGATGGTGGAAACGATAGGAAATGGGGACAAGTTAAAGAGAGTGGATCACTGGGAGCCTGGCTTGGAAAGATACATTTTCTTCTGGGCCTTGCTCTCTCTGATTCCTAGCCACCATGAGGTGAGCAACTTTACTCCACCACATACTTCCACCATGATGTTCTGTCAAGCCCAAGGCCCAAAGCAACAGCGCCAACTGAACATGGACAGAAAACCTCTAAAACTGTGAATCATAATAAATCTTTTCCAGTTTGTTTTTCTCAGATACTTTGATTACAGCAACGAAAAACTAACTAGTATAAATGGCTACAAGATAAAAAGAACAAATAAACATAAGGGTTTCCCAATTTTCCTGACAGTATACTTCTCAACAAAAACTTATAAGCCAGAAGAGATTGGCATAAGATTTTCAAACATTGAAAGAGAAAAATCCTGGCAAACTAATAGTACTATACTGAGAAAAGCTATCCTTTAGAAATGAAGGAGTAAAAATGACACTGAGACAAACAAGAACCGAATGTGTCTCCACCAGACCTGTCCATACACACGCACACACACACAAATATAAAAAGGACTTCTTCAAACTAAAAAGAAAGAAATATAACTGAGTAAGAAAGTACTGGAAGGTTATATCCATCCAACTCAGAAGCTCTCATATGTAAATATGATATGTAAACCATTCATATGTTTAGAAGAAGACTAAAAACACCAAACAACTAAAAATAATGACTATGTTTATATAGTAGGAGATAGGCAATATAAAGATATATAAAATGCAACATCAAAAAAAATCAAAATGTAGGGAGGAATACAGTGTAACTATAGAGTTTTTATTAGTATGATTTATTTTTTTTCTTATCTTTATGGCCTTGTTATATTGCTATCGCTTCAAAATAGCCTATTAAAATCAAAAGATGTTTTTGTTACCTTTATAGTAATCACCAAGCAAAAATCTAAAACAGACAAATCAAAAATAATAAGCAATGAATAAAAATGCATGACCAGAGTAAATCACTTAACCACAAAGTAGGACTATAAGGTAATGAGAAAGGAACAAAAAAAGGACTATAATAAACTAGACCAAGTTACAAAATAGCTATAGTAAGACTTTACCTATTGATAATTACCTTGAATGTAAATGAATTTAGTTTTCCAATTAAAAGACATAAAGGGAATGAATATATAAAAAAGCGAGTCTGAACTATATTTGTTTTACCTGAAGGATATGCACAGATTGGAAATGAAGTGGTAGAATAAGATGATCTATGCAAATGGCAGGGATAGCCATACATATCTCACATAAAATATACTTAAATTTAAATTCAATTAAAAAAAGCATTCCACCCAACAGCTGCAGAATCTGCATTCTTCTCATCATCATATGAAACATCCTCCAGATTATTTGATAGACCACAAAACAAGCCTTAATATATTTATAAAAATTGAAATGATATTGAGTTACTTTTCTGACAATACAATTCAACTAGAAATAAATAAGAAAATAAAAGAAAAACAGGGAATTGTATAAATACATGGAAATTAAACAGTTTACTCTCAAACAACCATTGAGTTAAGGAAGAAATCAAGAAGGAAATTTAAAATAAAAGGAAATTTAAAATAAATGACAATGGAAATAAAACATAATAAATCTATGGGATATGGCAAAATAGTACTAAAAGGAAAGTTTATAGTAATCATTGATGGTCAAAAGAGCAGAAAGAGCTCAAATAAAGTATCACTGCATCTCAAAGAACTAGCAAAATTAGAGTGAACCCAGCCCAAAAATAATAGAAAGAAGGAAATAATAAATATAAGAGCAGAAATCAATGAAATAGAAACTAGAAAAGCAATACAAGAAAATCATTTAAAAATGAAGAGATTATTCTTTGAAAAGATAAAACCGACAGAGTAAGAAAAAAAGGAAAATAATTATAAACAAAATCAGAGATGAAAATGGAGACATTATGCTGACAACACAGAAATAAAAATAAATCAGAGATCATTCTGAACAATTATTCAGCAATAAATATGACAACCTAAAAGAAATGGACAAATTCTTGGACACATACATGTTACCAAGATTAAACCATGACATTAAAAGAGAAAATACAAACAGACAAATAATGAGTGACAAGATTGAATCAGTAATTTAAAAAGTTGTCTATAAAAGAAAAACCAAGGATAAGAAGTCTTCACTGCTGAGATGTACCATGCACTTAAAGAATAACTAATACTAGTTATTTTTAAATTATTCAAAAAAAGAAAAAGAAAAAAAGAGAATTTTTCAACCATATTCTATGAGGACAGCATTATCCTTATTAAAAAGAAACAAATAAAAGCAGACAAGGACACAATACAAAAAGAAAGCAACAGTCTAATAAATTTGATGAACGTAAGTACAAAAATCCTCAACAAAATACTAGCAGACAAAATGCGACAACATATTTAAAAAGGCTACTAACCATGATCAAGTGGAATTCATCCCAGGGATTGGATGACACTTAAACTTATTCAAATCAATAAATGCCGTGCAACAAAAATAGAATGAAGGACAAAAAAATCTATAATCATCTTAATAGTTGCAGAAAAGGCATTTAATAAAATTCAACATAGTTTATTGATAAAAATACTAGCAAATTAAGTATAGAAAGAATGTACCTCAACATAATAAAGGCCAAAATAAACCTACATATAGCACTAATGTCTATAGAGTGACCCTAAACATTTTCTAAGACCTGGAAAAAGATAAACATGTTCACTTTCAACACTTGTATTCAACATAAAACTGAAAGTCCTAACCAGAGCAATTAAGCAAAAGACAAAACCATCTACCACTAAATGATTTTCAACAATCAGTTGATGCATTGGAAAAAGGTGTTTTAAATAAAAGATGCTGGGAAAATTGAGATCCATATGCAGAAGAATGAACCAATTTCTATCTCACACTGATTACAAAAATCACCACAAATCAGATTAAAATTTTAAACACAACTCTTGAAACTATATAACTACTAGAAAAAAAAGGGGAAATGTTTCAGGACACTGGAATAAGCAAGGAAATTTTTAGAAAAATCCCAAAATCACAGCAGGCAAAAGCAAAAATAGACAAATGGGATTGTATTAAACCAAAATGTTTCTACACAGTAAAAGAAACAATCAACACTGTAAAGAGACAACCTACACAATAATAAAAAATATTTGCAGAATATATATATATATAAAACAATAGATAAAACACTAAAAATTTCAAAACAATAAATAAATAAATAACTGATTAAAATTGGGCAATAGACCTAAATATACATTTCTCTAAGAAAACATACAAGTGGTCAACAGGTAAGTGAAAAGGTACTCAATATCACTAGAAATGCAAATCAGAGTCACAATGAGATATTAACTCACTCCAATATAAATGGTTATTATCAAAAGACAGAATATAACAAGTGCTGGTGAAGATGTGGAAGAAAAAGGAATCCTTGCACACTTTTGGCAAAAATGCAAATTAGTAGTACACCCATTATGAAAAACAGTATGCAGTTTCCTTTAATAACTAAAATTAGAAGTATTGTTAAAAGGCCATACCTAAAGCAATATACAAATAAATTTGAACCCTGTCAAAATACCAATAACATTATTCATAGAAATAAAAAAAAAGCAGTCTTGAATTCATTTGGAAAAACAAAAGACCCAGAAAAGCCAAAACAATTCTAAACCAAAAAAGCAATGATGGAGGCATCACAATACTTCACTTCAAATTACACTACACAGCTACAGTAGCAAAAACTGCATGGTACTGGCATAAACACACACACATCAATCAATGGGACAGAATAGAAGATACAGACACAAATTCCCACATCTACAGTCAGCGGGTCCTTGACAAAGGTGCGGAAAACATATATTGGAGAAAAGATAGCCTCTTTAACAAATGGTGTTAGAAAAACTGTTTATCTGTATTTAGAAGAATGAAATTAGATCCTTATCTCTCACCCTGAAAAATGAGTCAACTCAAAATTAATCAAAAACCTAGAAATTAGACCAGAAACTAGCAACTCCATGTAGAAAACAGGTTCAACATTCCAGTTTATAGGTGCAGACAACAATTTCAATAGAACTTCCTTTTTTTTTTTTTTTTTTTTTAGAACTTCCAAAACTCAAAAACAATATGAAAATTAATAAATGGACTAGCATTGAATTAAAAAGCTTCTGCATAGCAAAGGAAATAATTAATAATGTGAAGAAAATACCTACAGAATGGGAGAAAATCTTTGTTAGCTACTCTTCTGACAGAGGATTGATATCCAGAACATACCAATGATTCAAAAAATTTAACAACAAAAAATACAAATAATTCAATAGTAAATGGGCAAATGAACTAAATGGACATTTTTCAAAAGAAGAACTACAAATGGATAACAAATATGTTAAAAACTTTCAACAACTCTCATGATTAGGGAAATGCAAATAAAAAGTATAGTGAGATTTCATCTCACAGCAGTTACAATGGCAACCTTCAAGCATAAAAACAGTAATAAAAGCTGGAAAGGACATGAAGAAAAAGGAACACTTTTATACTACTGACAGAATTGTTAATTAGTACAAACATTCTGGCAGTCTGCATGGAGGTCCTCCAAAAGACTAGGAATGGAACAACCATAGGACCCAGCTATACCACTTTTCAGTATTTATCCTAAAGAACCAAAGTCAAGGTATATTTTGAAAAAAACAAAACCAAAGTCAACATACAATAGTGGTATATGCCCACCTATGTTTATAGCTGCATGATTAAAAATAGCCAAACCATGGAACCAGGGTAGGTGTCTGTCAAAGGATGAAGTGTTAAGCAACATGTGGTATATATACATAATGAAATTTTATTCATCCATAAAAAAGAATGAAATTATGTCATTTGCAGGAAAGTGGATGGAGCTTGAGAACATTATGTTTAAGTGAAATAAGCCAAACTGATAAAGTCAAGAGTCATATGCTTTCTGTCATATGTGCGATCTAGAGAGGAAAAAGGAAAAGAAAGATGGGGATATCTCATGAAAATCAAAGGGATATCAGTAGAGTAGAAAAGTACCAGGGGAAGGGAGGAGGAGAGGAAAATGGAAAACACTGGAAATGATATTGGCCAAATAATATTGTTATGTCATGCACATGTACAAAATTTGTAACAATAAATCCACCATTATATATAATTATGATGCCCCAATAAAAATATGGAAAAATTATTAATAGAACTACCATATGATCCAGCAATACCACTACTCAGTATATATCAAAGGAAATGAAATCAAAATGTCAAAGTGATATCTGCAGTTCCATGTTACCACAACACTCGGTATTCATAATAGCCAAAAAGTAGAAACAATTGAAGTGTCCATCAGCTTCTGAAAGGATAATAAATGGGGCATATGTGCATAATGGAATATTATTCAGCCATAAAAATAATAAAATCCTGCCTTCTCCAACATAGATGGCACTGAAGATTACTGTTAAGTGAAATATGCTGGGCACAGCAAGACAAAACAGTAAAAATTCACTTATACATGAAATCTAAAAAGTTGATTCCACAGAGGTCAAGGGTAGAATGGTGGTCACTAGAAATGTTGAGAATGGGTGAGAGAAAGGGAGGGGAAATATTGATGAATGGGTATTAATTTTTTGTTAGATAGGGGTAGGGATTTCTGGTGTGCGCATTGCACAGTAGGGTGACTATAGGTGACAATAATGAACTGTATATTTCAAAAAGCTAGGAGGAAGGATTTTGAATGTTTTCACCATAAAGAAATGATAAATGATTAAAGGGATAGAAATATAGCTTAAATTTCAAAAATTAAAATTAAAAATATGTTAAAATACCATTTTAAAGAAGTAAAGGAGACCGCAAAAAAACATAGAAAAATCATTTGAGACTAGCCATGAAGCAAGTGCATCTACCCAGGAAAGTAGGGGCAGGGGGATTGCTAAAATACCCTGATGGAAGTCGGTCTGAGGGCTTAGCATTTCTGTTTAAAATGTGCAGCAAGAGGTAGAGAGGGGGGCTATGGGTTAAATCTCTGACTTGTGCTGTGTGATGAACCAGAAAAGAAACTGCTCCCCTATAATCCAAGAATCAGAAATATCTGGAGGAAAATCATCAACTGAAAGGATTGACAGTGTCTGGTGGGCACCAGATAGGGGATTAATAAACAGATAAGTTCTTCCTGCCTAGTATTTCAGAGACATTTACACCCCCATATGTGCTTGGAGCTTGAATGTTTGCATCCGAAACTACCTTTTTGAGATGCTTCCAAGAGTTCCAGGAAAAATCAGACACAGCATTCTGGGATAAACATACCCTAACATAGACACGGAGGTGTATGACATAGCCTAGGTGGAGGGGTGGAGGTTGTCTTGGAGCCTGTATCTCTCTGTAGGGAAAGTTCCAGCAATCATGAGTGCACAATAGTAAAATCACAAACACAAAAAAGTAAGAAGTAATTCAAAACTACTGTGTACAGAGTAACTACATTCTTAGTAATTTCAGTTAATTCTCTTTTCATGACATTCATAAATTCCAAATACTAAAGAACCATGTTGATTTTCATGCCAATATTTCTGTAATTAATACTGGTTTTGAATCAGGGAATTGTGTAAAGTGAGGTGGTGGATAATGCAGCATTGTTCAAAGGGTACTGGTTAATGTATATTCCATATTGAAGGGTGATAATAAAAAGACACTAATAAAACCTAGCTTGAATTGTTAAACATATTCTTTGAAATGCTGGAAGGGAAAGATGTCATTAATACCAGCCCCAAATGGAAAGTCCCACAGCAAACACACACACACACACACAAACACATATACACACACACACCAAAATCTCAACAAGTTTTGCTGTCTTCCTAGACATGGTAAAGAGATGTGAAAATTTTGATAGATACGTTGTTGTATTGGTATACTTCTGGTGGAAAATTTGTACCACAAAAACGTTCATTATGGAACTATTTAGTATTGACCAATATCCCTTGCAGTGTGCCAAAAAAAGAAGTTCTTTCATTGTACTTATTCATAACATTCAAAATTCAAGTGTCTTTAACGAACATTTAGTGTGCACTATTCACTCTTCCAGGAACTGAACATACAGCAATAAAACAAAGTGTAAACAAAGTCATCAGCCTATACATTTGTATGTTAGGGAGGCAGACAGAAAGGGTAAATAAATGAATATATGATCCATGAGATGTAATAAATGCTGTGAAAAGAAATAAGTAATGGTAATGGAAAAGAGAAAACTATAGCATATTATTGTAGTGTGCTACAATAAGACTCCACATATAAAGTCA
Source organism: Geosciurus inauris (assembly GCA_004024805.1). Lineage (NCBI taxonomy): Eukaryota > Metazoa > Chordata > Mammalia > Rodentia > Sciuridae > Geosciurus > Geosciurus inauris. The sequence continues at coordinate 8,279 of PVHX01021903.1, read as the reverse complement.
CATTTGTTCAGAAAGAGTGCAGGAAGGAAGTGACAGAAAAAACGAACACTTTAGCAAAAGAGTGTTATTTCAAAAGGAACAGCAAATGCAAAGGCCCTGAGTCAGAAGTAGAGTCAGCATGTTTGCCGAATATGAAGTCAGGACTCGTGGCTGGAGCAGCATGAGTAAAGAATTAGCAGGACATGGTATTTGAAGTTCTTAGGGAATTACATCATAAAAAATGTTGTACGTTGTTGTAAGCTTCCTAAATTATTTGAGATGGTAGTCACTGGAGAGGCCTGAGTGGAATTGTTATATGACTTGTCTTGTTCATTAAAGTGAATAATGCTGGCTTCCTTGAGGAGAATGGAGAGGATAGGGCAAGGTAGCAATAAGGAAAGCAGAAAGACACTATTGCAAATGCCCAGGCTAAGAGCTTTAAAGAAGTTTAGATCTCACAGATGGCAATTGATAGGAGAGGAAGATGAACAGAAAGTGGAGTACAAGAGCAAGATGAATGTTTACAAGGATTGTGCGGGTTTTGGCCTGATTAACTGAAGAATGGAACTGTCTTAATTTTGACATAGTAAACACTCTTTGGTGAGAGGGAATTCAGGAGATAGCTCTGAGTTGAATATATTTAGTTGTCATCAGATTAAAAAAAAAAAAACTGTTACTTAGTTAAGACAGGTCACATTGTTACCTAGGATGAGATTGTGTGTAAAAGACAAGATTAGAGGACTGGGACCATGGCTGGCCAAAGCTGAAAAGTCAGGAAAATAAGGAAGAAAGAATGAAGGGTCCAAGATAAAGCATCCAAACAGTGGAAAGAGAACAAATAAAGAGCAATAAATGGGAAAAAATTTCAAGAGTAAGGTAAATCAACTATGCCAATAACTTTTGTTTGCTTGAGTAAGATATTACTTGAGAACTGAAAATTTCACTTTTTACCTGAAAGTCATTTGTGACTTTCACAGTGACTGATTTGCTGGGCACTTTCCCAAAGAGTGGGTTTGGGGCAAAAATCTTGACTGGTTTGAGTTTAAGAGGTAATGAGTAGAAACAAAGTACATTCATTGGGAAGTTTTACAGTAAATGGGAGCAGAGAAATGGCACAGTAGCTATAAGGAAATATGAGGTCCATTTTTATTTGAAGTAAGATATATTATGGTATGTTTGTATGATCTTGGAAAAGTACAGTAAAGATGGACCAATTGATGATGCAATGGGACTACAGTTGTAAGAGTGCTGTCCTTGAATAGGTGGGAAGAACAAAATGATATGACAGGTAGAGTTAGGATCACATATAATCTTGCAAGGCAAAGTATAGGAGTATTGATATGGATTTGAACTCTATACCACATGTCCAGCAAGGTTGAGCTTACTCACAAATTTGTGCATTCTGTTTAGCAATCATATGCTGAAATTTTAAAATTTGGCATTCTCATATAAGCCACCAAAGGGAACACCACTTGACAAAAATTGCAGTATATTAAAAATTAAAATTAAAAAATTTCTTATTCTAAACTTCCTGAAAGATAATTGAGGATTAAAAAATCTGTGGTTAGTATTAATTCATTTAAAATTCATCTGCAAATTTTGAATCATTTAGTTGCTCACACTCTGAATTGATAGATATGCCCTGAGAAGCATTCTGGATTTTCTACTCATAGTTTTCCTTCTTACATTAAAAAGAAATTGTTCTAATATCTTATTAAATTCAGTTGTCCCTTTTTGGACAGAAGATACACATTCTAGTATTTGTATAACCATATAGGTTTGGAAAATATGTTCTACTCTTGGTCATAGTGCAACTAAAAAAGAAAAGCCAAAGAGTACATGGACAGACAGACAAGCAGGAAAAAATATCAGCCACACATTGAAGACATTTTTCTCAATCCCACCTTTCAGTCCATATGCTTATTTTTTGGTTTCTTCCTTTCATGAGTTTTATGTTATATGCCAGTAAGACAGCCCCAGGGTCAGTGCCAGCCCATCCTGCAGTTTTAATGACTTGGGATCAAAACACCTGGCATTTATTTCTGGTTGTAATTGGCAGATTATATAACCTACTAACAATATAATTTGTAGCACTACAATTCCATATGTTTTGCAGCTAATGTTAAGATGTAATTGAAATGTAAATTCAGTAGCAAATGTGGTAGGTAGCAATGACTTCTAGTATTTTTTATCAAATAAAAAAAGGAAGTCAAAATGAAAAAGCAAATTCAAAACAATTCAGTTAATAATATGGAGTAAATCCATCTACTTTCTTATTGGACATTGATTAGTTATTCCAATAATCATTCTGTCATGTGTCTATATGTGTTTTAATTTTTATCCTTATTGCACAGTAATTCCTATTTAGAATTAATTGGTGACCATTTCTAAGGCTAAAAGGCAATGCTCTAATATTTTTAGAAGCCCTATTCTTTTTTTGTTAAAGTCCTTTATATGTCCTGACAATGTAATGTAACTGCTGCATTAAAGGCAGGAGATAACATGCATACTTTTTCTTGCAGAGAAGTACTTATAAAAAAGAGGTTGATTTTTTTTCATTTATATATATGCACTAAGATTTTTCTTTTGATAAAAACATTCAGTTTTCTTTCACAGAGAAATTTTTCCAACATTTTTGGGGCATGAATTCTATGTATCATCTTATATTTTCTGCAAATATTCCTGTTAATATGAAAAATAAAGAAATAAATGAAATCAGTAGCTGGAGGATTGTGCTTTATAGATTGAGTTCAGCATTAAGTTGGCACTATCACCTCTTCAGGTCATCACCTTTTTTATGGTGATTGGCATATCTGATCTGACATTTTTCAGCCTGCCCCTTGATTGGCTGAATTTCTCTGTTAGCCCTCCCAAAGGCACAGCCTTGGACCCTGTCCTTTGTTCAACAGCTGTGCTTCCCAAGAGTAGCTAAGCATTTTCATGAGGAAAGGACAGAGAGGTTAGGAAAAACGTCAATCATCTCTAGTTGTATTGCATTTCCTACTGCCCTGCAGATAAAGAGAATACCACTGAAGTAACTTCAGCATAAATGCTATTCTGTTCACTTATGTCCAAATGGAAGTTTATTGTCTCACATAATTTAGTTAACATAAAATTTGTGAAGTCACAGATCTAGTTCCAATAATTCCAAATATATATTAAATGTGTAGATTAATACATTTATGTATGAAAATGGAATAAATCTTTTAGAACTTAAATCACATAGAATTCATAAAATAGTTTTATGCATGAACATGAACATGTATTAAAATATTATAAAGACAATAGTTTATATTCTGAATAGGATTTTGTATTTCCTCTAATGGAATGTTACTTATTAAAGTCCAAAAGCAAACCATAACTTTTCAATGACACAAGAGTATTTTTCAGATGACACTCTAAATTAGAAATCAGTACATAAAAAGTTTTGACACTCAATATAGAGTTCCTGGAGATTCATGCATAGAGGTTAAAAATAAGGTACACAAAACAGGAATGGTTGTCATCTGGATTGTTTGTTGCACAAAAGGTAAATGTTTGTATATGTTTCTCAGTTGTTTCATATCATTTTTCTTGGTAATTTGAAGTAAGAATTGACCTGAAACCCAATTCTATTTCATAAATAGTATTTGTTTTCAAATTTTTAAATATTAAAAGGAATATAAGTTTATTTGAATCACATCAAATTATAAAATCCATTAATATGGAATTATTTTATAGTCAAACACATACACTCCTGCTAATATATGTATGAACCTATACGTTTTAACTAAAACAATTGTGTCCACAGAAATGAATTCACAAGCAGCATTATTATAATGAAGTTGCAAGGTAGAATTGTATCTATCACTTATCAATTAAAATTTCTAAAAGGTTCTTCAATGATTATATTTCTTTTCCTTTTATAAGAATTTTTTAAAAATCTGGTGTGACAGTGTTTACCATAAAAACAGTGACTTTGATAAAATAAATTATTTTACTCCAAGGAGAGAAGGAAAAGCCTGTTCACTTTGTTAGGGAGGTGATCTAAAATGCATCAGCTGTCACCTGTGCAGTCCCCGTTTGACAGTTCAATACCTCCTCATCTTCTGAGAATGGCTTTCCTGAGCTCTGAGTAAACTGTGACTGTATGCACACTGTCAAAGAGAGCCTGACACATCATTAGCACTGACCTCCATGATGACAATCACAACATGAAACCAAACAGCACAGCTAATTTTCATTAGAGTTCAAATTAATCTCCACATCTTTCCATCCGGCACTGGGCAAAGCAAGTCCCAGAAAAAAACGTTTGATGAACTCTGTGATAAACTGACAAAATCCTGATGCTTAGGAACCCACACAAAAGTCGGCATCTGAAAAGGTTCAATACAATTCTTTTTATAACTCAGGCAAAGTGTGGCCTTTGCGACCAACAGTGGAGTTAAATTAGTTTGTGCTATCTCACAGCAAGGATTACAAGTTGCCCAGTCCCAGCAGTGCTGCTGCTTTAATTCCCTTCCAGCTCAGATGCTTCAGATTAACACCAACTGCCACCAGAGGCACACAGGTGTGGCACGGCTTGCCAAGCTCTCTGACGTCTCTGTCCTGCTGCTCCCTGACCTCACTTGAGCATGAAATACAAGAGGAAAGGACAACATGTGACCTCCAGTTCAAGAGACTGTGCGAGTGAACAAGACAAACTTGTTGAAACAGTGTGCAATGATGCAAATGAATCAATTTTCTGGAGTTTGCTCTTCAAATTTCAAGAAATCACAGAGCTGGGTCATTTGGGAGAAACAATCCTCTTCCCACCTCCAGCACTGTCACAATGGCGTATTACCTCTCTCACACTGTGAGAATCAAATGAATGACCTTTGGACGTGACGAAGTGTAATTACTAAAGCCTTCGACGCATCATCCAATTGTCAGGTCATACATGTAGTATTTGTGATTCTCCCACTATTTATTGAACTCACTGAGGGGGAAAATACTTTTTAAGGAGTAAAGGATTGGTTCTAAATATCTAAACCACTTATTTCTGTATTATAATACATGGATTGATTTCTTGCCAAAGAAGCCAAATCTTTTCTGGCAAATAATTTCAAGAACTTTGGAGAAGCATTAAATCTTTCAAGTAACCTTGACTCTACTGCCCAAATTGCTGTTTAAGTGCACAAAACAGTGGCCTCTGTAGTAGCACTAGGTATGCAAAACAGATTTACTGTGTATGTAGTGGGTACCCTGAAGCACTGAGTGGAAACTGCAGGATCTTGAAGGGGAAGAGCAGCCAAGGAACTTGGGAATTTAGTGATCAGACATGGAATAGCTCATTTTGTGCAAAAGCTCTGGACAGCTGGTGAGGGAAAGCGGCAGAGCTACAAGCAGTGACAGGCTCTGGAGACAGTGACTACATTAGCAACATGATGTATATACAGTGACTCATATTTTTCCCCCTTTCAGCCATCCTTACATAAATAGCAACATCATCAACAATAATAACTATGCAGAAATATGAAACATCAATGATATATTTTTAATTTTCTCAACATTGGGACATTTGTCATAATTTAGTGGAAGCTGTATGACATAGTAGAAAAGAACATAGGGCTTTGAAATCAGGCAAGCCATAGTTTAAATCCTGATTTTGATCCTTACTCGTTTTGTGACCTCCAAAGGGTTGTTTAAAAACCTTTACACTTAGTTCCTCTAATGCAAAAGATAATGTTCAAATTACTTGATTAGGATAGAAAGTATAAATAACATATATGATTATTTAAAGACAGGATCAATATTTTATCAAGTGCTAATTATAGATTTGGGTTTATAAATCTGGATTTCCTGAGAGAATTACATTCTGTTAGATGCTTGAATTAAAAGTTAAACTGCTCATAGGCCAATAAAGCTATTTTGGCTTTTATTTTACAGTCTGAATGCTTAATTTCCTCAAGACACGATTGTCTAAGTCAAAGATAATTCAAACCCTTGACTTAACCAGTCTTCTCAAAAACTTAAGGAAGATTCCTTCCTGGCAGACAGCTGCCACAAGGAGGAGCTCCAGGTTCCTTCATCACTGTGCCTTCTCCTTGGATGGGTGAAGTCACAGAACAGGTCAGGGCCCAGGTTCTAGGACTGAGTTTATATTTCTTAGGACTCATTCTCTTCTGTGGCAGACTCTCTTGGGATTCATTACACCAGAGCCTTGGGCTCCCAAGGAATTTGTGAAAAATGAGGACCTACTCAAATATGAAGGAGCCCATCTCTGAGAAGACCTAGAGGAGTAGATTCATCTACTTCCATTATTTTTCCAAAAGAAAGAAATATTTCTTTTCTTTACGTCATTAGCCTTACATCTTTGTTCTGGTCTTCTCACTGGAGTGCTAATGTTTTGAGGGTTGTGATCTGGAAATAAGATTAGGGAAAAAGAGCCTTAGTGGATTTCTTGCCCTATTTAGTTGCTAGAGTTTGTCTGCCTAGTTTCAGTGAAAGGAGTCTTTGCTGCCCTGCAGAGATCAGCCTGGTACACAAGGAAATTGCATTAAATTTTAAACACAGAACTGAGAAGACACTTGTATTAGTATAAGCTGTCTTGTAACTTGTTACTACAGGAGATCAATTATTGCATATTTGAGTTCTCAGGATACTAGATCTCTGCCAAAAATTAATTCTATGCATCAATTTCCTTTTATAAGCAGCTGTAGTATATGATCAGATGGTTTAAATCTGAAATCTTCTCTCTTTTTTTGCTAGTTGTTTTAGCTTGGGCAGATTATATAACCTTTCTGTGCTTTTTCCTGACCTATAAAATTTTAGATTATAAAATGCATCACTCATAAGCTCATGTATTCATCAAATATTAAGTCCCTGCTACTAAACAGGTATTGTTGTAGGCTCTAGAATATAATGCTGAACAACCTATACCCTGTCTTCATACACTGTATTCTAGCAGAGGACTTTGGGAATGAACAGATAACACATATCAGTGAAAGTACTAATAACAAAAACAATAAAAGGAAAGGATTTGTAAGGAAAGTCACTTCTGAAGTAGCAAGCCACGGGCGCCTTAGGGAAAAGTTTGATTCAGGCAGAGGAAAAATAAGGTATAAAGGCCTTGAAATGATCTGTTAAATACTAATGCTGCTGATATGAAATGAGCAAGAAGGAAGGTAAAATAAAATGTGATTAGAAAGGGTCAGGGGACAGATTACTTAATGCCCTGCTAGGCATTGAAAGAACTTCAGCTTTTACTCTCAGCATAGTGAGAAGATATGCCCCTTGAGCAGGTCATACAGTGAGACTTGCTTCCTGACCTGATATGGACAGTTGAACATAGAAAGTCAAGGGTAGGGACAGGGAAATATTCAAAAGTCTGAGTGGTACATTTAGTGACTGTGCACTCTGGGGCAGAAATGTAGATGTCATGAGGAAGAGGAAGATTGGAATGTGTGAATAGGCTATGTGTGAAATGTGAAAGAAATGCAAATCCGAAGTTTTTGCCTTGGAATGAATGGCCATGTTAGGAGGCAGAAAAGAGTCACATTGCATCAAGGGTTCTGTTTGAGATGATTGCTTAACATCAAAGAGGAGATTTAAAATATTCTAATACTTGTGAAGATCTTGAAATTATATTTTGCACTCAGTAAAAACTAAAAGAAGTGTAATATTTGTATTACTATGTGCCCTGTTGTCTGATGGAATATCGACAGAGGAAGAAATATATGCACTGGAGATGAAGGATAACAATAGGGTCACAGTAAAGAAAACTGAAATTATTCTAGACAAAATTCCATCTAGAAGTGGCAGCATATGGCATTTGTAGGAATAGCATTTGTGAAGAAGGGCAGAATTTGGGTCTTTAAAGGTTGCCTTCATCCATTCTTTGCCTGCCTCACTATAGGCAAAATTAGAATTAATAAAAGCTATTTTTATTTTAACTTCTCAAAGAAATATATGTACTTTGAAAAAATGTTCTACTTTAAAGACCATCTACTGTCTTTTTCCCTTATATAATCAATACTATTTCTAGATTTAGACTTCATAGAATATAGTTTTCTAACCCACCTGAAATCTTTCTAATACCATCATAATGCTTAGAAATGTGAACCACTTTGTGCCAAAAACCAAAGCAGAGGGCTTCAACTAATCTTTTAAATTATTGTGAGAGAGACGCTAAAATGTTTTAATGGACACATAGATGCTAATGTTTATTTTAAATTGATTTTAAGAGACATTTTTAGACATTTTAGTTTAGAAAACAAAATCATAGATACATATGTGCTTACCCCTCAAATATTAGCATTTCTCTATAACTGTTCAGAACT